>JBAGKK010000487.1:9461-25886 GCA_037177015.1 Euceroptres primus | reverse complement strand
TATTGAACATGCATAATTTATGCATAATTTTTGGCATAGTGACTACCCATAGTTCATTATGCATAGATTATGCATAAATATATAAAAAATTATGCATAATCTATGCATAATGAACTATGGGTAGTCATTATCCTAGTTCTCTGAGGAGCTATTCTGTAGATATTTCAACTGCTCAAAATTGTTTTACTACAATTAACTGTTCAAAATTGTTTACAATAATTAAGAAAATAGTTGTAAATGTTAAAATCCCCGTACATATTACCATTTTCCCTAGTAAGTCACAGCTATAATATTTTTAGTTACAGATTTGCCAGGAATTTTTTCAGTGTTTTTTGTAATGATACAGAAAAAGCAGTACGACTTTTGAAATTTTTGAATTGGGATCCCAGATTCTTTCCAATTGAAAAAAAATGGGATCAATCCTCTGCTTTTGGAAACCTTCATTCTTGCTCAATTGGAATGTTGGCGAATTCATGGCCTCGCGAAAAGAGAACGAGACGAGTCCTTTGAAAGGATTGGTGGGATCGACGGCACAGAAAACGTATTCTCTGTCAGTGGTGCCGTGGACATACCTAAACTGACAGTGGGTGCAGATGGGTACCGTCAGTCAATGTTTGCGCGTTTAACCAACCATGCACGGCACGAAGTTTGCTCGAGATATTAGCGCACGTCGAAGTTCGACCCTCTGCCACTCGTTTAATCACTTTCCACCGCGTTTCCGCCTCGTCCATCCCCCAACCCCGTCAAACTAAAGTCGCGGATACGAGGTGTTCCGGAAACAAGCATGCTTCACAAAATTCTTAATTGTTATCATTAGGTTTTGTCATCTAGTGATTGTCATCACTAGGTTCTTTTTTGTTTTTACAACAATTTATCACTTTATCTGGTATACGATTTAGGTTTACATCAGGTTCTAGTATAATTCTGGTATACATCAAGTTTATATTACGATTTTCATGGATTATTTTACGATGTGATTGATTTTACTCACTTAATTGAGAATTACGATTCGTTATTTGATTTCAAATTAGTATTTGGCTGACCTTCTGCTCCTCAGACAGTCTATAAATTCTACGATTCCCAGATTCGGAAAAGTCAAGTAGATGTTCAAATATTCGTTCCATTCACGTATCGAAGCGTCACCCAAGTTTTATGGCTCGTAAAGCGCAAGTTACGTGCACCGCTTACTTATATATAAGTAATTCAATATATAAGATTTCAAGATCTATTCTTTCTATCCTTTCGAAAATTGCAGTAAACAGAAGGAGTCGTATCTTTCTAAACGAAAAAAGAATCTCCGATAAATCAAAACTATAAAGCTGCGAAATTATGATAATTTGCTGGGTTTAACTGAAAATAAACCATGGAAATGGCTGAATACAAAGTCTCTAATTTCCCTTCTTACTTGAATACTTGTATTTCATAAGTACCCAGAGTAAAGTCGATCCCGGTCTGGAACTAGATCGCGAATATACGCACTTGTTCTTGGCGTAGAAACTCGACGAGCGAAATCGAAAAGGAAACTTTGCGATGTAAACGGAGCTTATACTCGTGCTTTAGGGCGGCAAAAGGAGTTTGGGATCGAGGAGAGGGTGGAAGTCTCGGTGAAACTTGCAAAAGTACATCGCAGCTCAAGAGGCCGGAAGTAATCGCGCGAGCTCACCGTTGCGGGCCCGCCCGTAGCGCGATCATCGTTATTTAGTGGGTGGCGAAACTTGTGCGTCGCGCTTACTAAATTATTTAACCAAAGGTAAACTACACCACCTGTTTGGTCTTACCAATAGTACTTGCTAAGCGCATCAAACAACACATTAAGAAGTACAACAACAAAATTTGCTTTCCAACTCTAAGGATGGTAATCTGAATCTCTAAGGATGATGATGTTGCAAAGATTTGTTAATCCCTGATACAAATCTTTGACGAAGTACAGCAGAGAATTTTTCAAAAGCTTACTAACGAGGTTAATAATCCAGTTTTTAGACATCGAGATTTGATGGCATGTTGCAAGGGCTTAATGAACACAGTACATGGATGTCATGAAATACAGTAAACCATTTCAAAAGCTCAGGTACCAAATCAATAGGGTTAGTTCAGATTTGATGGACATCAATCATCAGAATTCAATAGAAACTGGTTTGATTGGAACTGGCGATCAAAGGTTAATTGAATACAGAAAAAATTTATGTATTTATTTATTAGAAAAATAAGATAGTTGAAGAAGCACTAGTGTTTTAAAATACTGAATTCTTCAACCAAAGGCAACTACACTACCTAGTTGGTCTCACCCATAATACTTGTTAACCGCCTCAAACAACACCACAAGAAGCACACCAAAAAATTTTGCTTCCCTAACTCCAAAGATGTGGTAACTTGAATCTTTAAAGATGGTAATGTCACAAAGATTTGTTAAACACTGCAAATCTTTGACGGTGTTCAGCAAAAAATATTTCAAAAGCTCAGGTACAAAGTTAATAGTCCAGAATTTAGGATAGTAAATTGAATATGGTGAATATCTAGATTTTATGACATGTTGCAAAGGTTTGATGAAGAGTGTCAAGCTCTGATGTTAAAGAACATTTCCAAAGCTCGGGTTAATGAATATTAACTAAACCAACAAGGCTAATAATACAGATTGAATAAACCTTAATCATCAGAGTTCAAGTGAAACTGGTTAATGATCATCAAGAGTTAATTAGAAATTAGAATTGATAATCGAAGCTTAATTGAATACAGAAAAGGTGAAGAAGCAGTGGTCTTTCAACATATTGAATTCCTCAACCAAAGGAAAATTACTACACCTAATCACACTGAGAACAAAATACTTTTGAATTTATAGCATATGCTATTGCGATCTGCCAAAAGCAGATGATATTGGTTTATAATAATATACTATAGAATTTTCAGTATCAGTTGATTCAAATCGATAAACTTTGATTAAAAAATAGTAGATTTTGATTCAACAGCAATCCTATAAATTCCAGAACATATTACTTGAAATCTATAGCATCTGCTTTTGGCAGATAGTAATAGCATATGCTGTAGATTCAAAAGTATTTTTTTCTCAGTGCAATTATTGTTGTTAACGGCCTCAAAGGTCACCTGAAGAAGTACACCAAAACAAATTTTGGTTCTTTAACTCCAAATAGTAACTTGAATCTCTAAGGATGATGATAAGTTACACTTAAAGAACACCTGAAAAAGGACACCAAAACAAATTTTGGTTCTCTAACTACAAAGATATGGTAACTTGAATCTCTAAGGATGATGATAAGTTACAAAAATTTGTTAAGCACTGCATTCCTTTTCCGTTATCCGAAAAAGGAAAAGAAAGGAAAAAAACCTTTTTGTTATTCTAAACAGATTTTCTAGTTATTTTTGCACATTATCGAAAATTCTGGTAATTCCAAACAGAATTCTAGTTAGAACATCCGAAACAGAATTTTAAGTAGAGCCTAACTGGAATTTTGGTAAGAATAACAAAAAATTTTCAGTTTGTAGTACTTGTTAACAACCTTAAAAAAAACACCTCAAGAAGTATACAAAAAAATTGTGCTTCCCTAACGCCAAAGATATGGCAACTTGAGACCCTAAGTATGGTAATATGTTACAAAGATTTGTTTAACATTGATGCAAATATTTAAAGAAGTACATCAAAGAACATTTCAAAAGCTCACCAACAAGGTTAATAATTCAGATTTTAGGCCAGTAAACTGAATATCATCAATATCCAGTTTTGGTGACATGTTACAAAGGTTTGAAAAACACTGCCAAAATGTGACGAAATACAGATTTGCTGACATGTTACAAAGGTTTCAAAAACACTTCAAAGATGTGACGAAATAAAGTATAAAGAAGATTTTTAAAGCTCAGATACCGAATCAACATGGTTAATAATCCAGATTTAACAGACATCAACCACCAGAATTTAATAGAAACTGCTTTAATTAGAACTGATGATCGAAGCTTAATTAAATGCAGAAAAGATGAAGCAGTAGTGTTTCAACATTTCTTGAGAGGTGATTCGCAAGAAGGGCAAACGGCAGCGGCAAAATTTGATTGAGTTGTGCATAAGGAGATTTGCTGTGGAACTCGTTGAAGCGTTTGTTGGCAAAGAGGATTGGGGGTGGGTTGAATCTGCGGAATGGAACCGGGCACGGGACGAACGATGGAAAATGAGACGGAGTGATGACAGATGAAGAAAAGAGAGACAAGGAGGATGCTGTAGGTTTTAACAGAGGGAATTGCAAATGAATCGCGTAATAACTCCTATAGCCTCTCGGAGCTGCTTATGTATCAGTACGGCTCGTTGCATTATTGCTAATGGAGTTTCTACTATTCCTTCCGATTCTCTTACCATCCTTAGGCTTTTTGTTTTTCGATAATCTTTCTCACAACTGCAATTTTCTAACAATATCTTCAGCAAATAGATACGTCATTATATAATTTCCTTTAATTCTTTTCATTCTGCTAATAATCGAGTGACAGTGAGAGGGTTTTAGCCAGATTGGTGTTTTAATGTACCCCCTTTCCTGTTTCCCTTCATATATATCCTTGTCTGTTTCCCTTTCCTTTTCTGGTTTCCTTCCCTGTTCCCTCTTCCTTTCCTCTTTTTCTATTCTGTGAATGGCCGTTACTAACGCATCATGGCCGCCCATTGTCAGCTCCTGGCTTTCTAGTCGAGTTAAAAATGATAATCGCGAGGGGTGCGAGGTGTCACGGTGGAACGGTCCCATAATGCAACGCGATCCACCTATGGTGTTGGCTCGATCGCTAGATATGGATAGCCATACGAATCCACAATGCAGAGGGGCCGGAGATGGCATGACAGGCCCCCCTGTAAAACACATTGCCATTATTATTATTAGACATTAGCGACCCTAATAATGGCGGATCGTTTTGTACGAGTGGTCTGGGAGTTTTCGCATTTCATTGACAACCCTGACTCCTGGTGTGGGTACTCCACCAACCTGAGCCCTCCAGATCTCGTAACATCTGTATCATTGTTCGATTCGACATAAGTACATCTGGCTCGAGAAGTCGTAAAAACGTTTACATGCTCTTTCGTTCTGCTTCTTGGCTTCAAGTACTTTCTATAAATAATTTTGTATATTTTTATTTTTTATTTTAGAAAAATCCAGTGGTGGATTATTTATTGTAGTTTGTATATCCCTTTGTCACAGTTAATGCGCACCTTTCTGGTTGACTTGACGTGAAAAGTCACCGATCCTCGAGTAAACGTTCGCTTAAGAAAATAATGAGAACGCTTGGAACAATATCCACTTGATCAGTGCCACTTTCGGGCAAGCGAGAACCGCAGCTCACTTCCGTTAGAGCCTTTTACTTCACAATAGCAAGGCAGTTGTTCCCTTCCTGGCATTTAAGGTACATTGTATTTCTTTGTTGCACCATTTGGCAAGAGTTGAAGCATTGTTTCGTCTCTAGTTCGAGCCACTCGACTCAAAAATGTACCCGTGAAAATGGCAGTTGAGTCAAGTGAGACCAAAGGTCGCGTGGATTGAAGGCACGCGAATTTGAAAGAGGGTTTCATATTTCATTACCCCTTTTTTGTCTCTCGAGGTGGTATTTATTTCAAAATATTCTTAAATCGTTGTAGGTTCGCTGCACAGCCATAGTTATGGTTTGTAGACTATAGAGCATACAGTATTTTTCGGATTGAGAGCAAGAATTTAAAGGAAGCATTTCTCTTTTTCATTTTTCTCTTCTTCAGGTAACGATGAAAATAAACTTCAGTGGTGGTTCGCCACAATGCAATCAACTGCCATTGTTGCACTGCCCTCGCGAACAATGTCGGTTGAGTTTTAACGTTTAGCTAAGTGTACGGACTCCATTATCGAAATTAATAAAGCTTCGAGGACTCGTGGCATTGCAGCCGTCCATTACACGCTCCAAGGACGTTTTTCTTCCACTCTTTTGTCTCTCGTCCACTTTCGACTTCTCGCTTTAGTTTCTTCTATAAATCTGTCGCGCCTTCTGCTTCATTCGCAACATACACGCGTACCACCACTCGAAAAATAACTTAATTGTATTGATTTCGAATATCCGATAGTTAGCAGATGGAACAGAAAAAAAAAGATTCTGACGGTCTTAGCATTTCATAACAGGCACACGATATTTTCTTATTATTAAGATCTTAGAATAGATATTTCCGCATTATATTACATCAGATAAAAAGAAGACTCTAGATTCAATATGATTTTATATATCACCAAACGATTGGGAAGCGATTCTCGGTAGTGTTTCAAGGTTTGAAATCGTAAAAGAGCATGGAGTTCCGCCATCACGGTCGAATGAGCGCGCATCGCGGTTGGTGGATATAATATGCCGGACCGGGAAGATGCGAGACGAGATTTTAGGACAAGGGGCGCGAGAGGTGCTGTACGGGGAACGTTGAGAGAATGGGAGGATGGAACAATTCCCCTCCACTGGAAGAAGAGAAGATCTCTCGCCACACAGCTGGCACTGCCTTCTGACACCCAAGACGACTTGACATCAAACTTCGTTCAAATGGCCCGCAACTTAGCGCTTACCTTACTACAAAAAAATTATTTTAAATATGCTAGTTTGATTAAAATTAAGTCATCTTACCTAATCAACCAAGTGTCGCTTGACCACGTCAAGATATACAGTAAAGGAAAGCTAAACAGTTATTTTCTTATTACGATTTGGCATAATAAATTGATTCAAGATAATCGTTCGGTCAGTGTAAACAGCAAAGAAAATTTAAGAAGCTGGGTAAAGTTGCCTGGTTACGATTTGGCAGAATGAATTATGATTTAGCATAATCATTTGGACACGTCAGTGTATACAGCAAAGAAAATTTAAGAAGCTGGGTAAAGTTTCGTGATTACGATTTGGCACAATGAATTAAGATTCGGCATAATCATTTGGACAGGTTCATCCCGAAGCATCATTTTTTGATTCAGTAGTGAATTATTCCACTGCAGCGCTTCGATCCGATGCTGGATCATTTGAAAATAGTTGAAATCTACTTCATAAAAATGTGAATGTAGTTGTAATTTTCAATGTAGCAGAGTTCTGCACTGGCCGGAAAGGACTAGGCGGCGTCGAGCTCACGAGTTGCGGACCTGAGTTCAAGTCGACCCGCAAAGAAACAAAAGACGACACCTGACAGCCCAGTTCAACTCAACTCAAGAAATGTAAGGGCTGGGCGGCCCGGCCCGTTCTTGCTTCTTTGTTTCTAATACTTATTTACTTTCTTCGGAGACTAGAATTAAATATTTATGTTCTTGTTTCTAAATACTTATTTACTTTGTTCGGAAACTAGAATTAAATATTTATTATATATTAATGACATACCATTATATAATTCTAGTCTGAAAATTGTTAATAACTATTTAGAAACAAAGAAACAACGGGCCGGGCCGCCTTTACATTTTGGATTTAGTATGTTATAGTGTATTAAGCAAAGAAAACTTAAGAAGCTGGTTCAAGTTACCTGATTACGGTTTGTCACAATGAATTATGATTCAGCATAATCATTTGGACACGTCAGTATATACAGCAAAGAAAATTTAAGAAGCTGGTTAAAGTTGCCTGATTACGATTTGTCAGAATGAATTACGATTTGGCGCACTCAACCCCATTATTCAAAAACTGCAGATTGAAGCAAATTCCTTCTATTTGCACGCAGTGTTGCGTGTCACGTACGCAAGGGGATGCGGAAGATGTAGACATTTCGACTGGAAGGGGCTCATTCCGAAGGCAGAACTTGCTTCTCAAGTTGTCGGGGATGCGGTGGTTTTAATTGCTGCTTAAGACACCCTCGTCGCGTTAACCTCATCCGCGATCCTTGCGGGTAACTGGGTAGAGCTCCGCACTAGACTGATGTACACACGTAGAGGAAAGATCACATTCACGGAGAAATCGCAAGGAAAGGAGCGAAGCGACTTGTGCTCGTAACAGAGCTCTCGTAACACAGCCTAACCCTAGCCTTCTACTCAAACCCTTCCTCCAGCCTCTTCTTCCTCAAGACCCTCTTTATCCAGCGTTTAACGACGAAGCTCTGTGCGGAAGAGGGAACTTCTCTCGGATGGTAAACGTGGTACGAGACGTTAAGCAAGTTCGGTTCAAACCTCGTATAATCCGCGAGAAGTTTACTGTCTCTCTCGTGGCTGCCTGCCAGTTTGGGGTCTTATCTTCTCCGTAACGAACGTAGTTCGTTCCACCATCCTTTACACAGGAGGTACAAATGACAAAAGTGTGGAAGATAACGTTCTTAAAAAGATTCAGCATTATTAAATGATTTACCATCAGACGATTAACCATCATCAGATGATTCAGGATTGTAAGATTGTATCTGGATCATCAGATTCTCTTATTTCGATCAACTAATCCTATCTCGTCTTCATTGAGTCCAAAATTTGAACGAAGACACTTTCCAGTAGTAGTAGAGAGAAAAGTGAAATTTCTTTAACTTTACTCCTCCCTACTATAAATACACTGGGATGGTTCCGGAGATCCGAGCGTTCGACGGGGCTTGGCGTGTACATATCGGGTCGCCAGGGCGATAGAAACCCTGGGGGGTTGTTATCAGGTTTCCATTAGCACAGTGTGGGATAGGGTAAAAGAAGAGGATGAGGACAGAGAGGAAGAGAATAGAGAGCGAAGGGGTCGAGAAGAAGAGGGAAACTCTCGTTGGGTGACAGAAGCGTACATCGTAGGGAGGCTAGCAGAGCGGCGTCGGGACGCCTGGCGTCTTATCGCACTCCCCCTCCTTCCGCCGGAGTCTCTTCCTCCCTCTTGCTTTCGCTATCCGTCTCTTTCTCTCTCGCCCTCTTGCACCTTCCTCCTTGTCGTTGAGTCAAAACCCACTGACGCCTCGAAGCGCTCACCCAGAAACCGACGATAAGGTTTGCCGGGCGACGCCTGCCTACTACCCTCTGCACACATTCGCACGTACACGCACGTCTCTCACTCCCTTCCGTTCCATGTTTCATTTTATGCCAGTTTGTGTCTGTAATTTTGATAGAGAACGGGATTTATTCCAAGGAAAGTTAGTGCCTATAAGGATTGTTTTTAAATTAAAATACTCTGCGGGCCGATTCCACCAACTGTGATTAAATCCATGATTATATTTTAATCGGCGTCTTAATCATGATTAACTTGCGAAGCGTTCGGCCATGAATTATTAACCTCTGATTAGTTAACCATATGCTCTGTTCGCAATAAGTCTAGTTTCTATTTCAACGGTGATTCTGATTGACTGAGTGACGAAACTTGTTTTAGCGTGCAAAGTAGACCTCTGACGTCACCAATGACGCATTGCTTTATCGATACGTATCCAAGTTGACACAAAATTCGTAAATCGTGATTGAAAAAATTGAAAGTAAAGTGCTCTGAAGTGAAAAAAGTATATTTTGAAAATATAGTTGCTGCACTACATTTTAACTTCAACTTTGAGGTTATGTCGATCCCCATTAATCGCTGCACTGAAAAAATGGAAACGAGATTCACAAACGTTTGTAATTTTACGTATGAAATTTTCGGTGATATTACCAAATTGAGCGTGGTCACTTTTCTACATTGAGGTTAGGGATTCTATCCGAGCTTGTAAAATTACAATGCTACACATTGCAATATAACCTAATTCTGCGATAACCCTACGTTGAATTTAGGTAATAATCGAGCCCACATTTAAGGTTGGAAATTTTCCAAAGATATAAAAGTCGCAACCGTTTTTAAAAATCCAATATGATATGTAAAATGCCAGAATGTAAATATGTAATATTCCAAAATAGTGTAAAATGGAAATGACGTAGTATAAGGAGACGTTTCTTCTGCTGCCGGCTACAACGGAAAGCAATGCAAAATAGGGGGTCACAGATCTTAAGGCTTCCCGTATCTAGCACCGACAGCGCCTCTTCAGTACCTTAAGGGAAATTGCGGAAAATTTCGGAACTAGAATGTGACGTCACTCAAGGACTACGTAATTAACGTGATTGGTAGAAACGGCTATAGCAGACGACAAATTCTAATTGTACATTTTCACTGAAGGGGCACTGTCGGCACTAGATACGGAAAAGCTGAGATCTTTGACCCCCCTATTTCGCATTGTTTTCATAAACGGAGTTACGTCTCCTTATACTACTTCATGATTAAAACAAAAATTTATTTCAAGTTGAATTTAATTATATTTTTCCTTAATTAAATATATAAATACATAGAAATGTATTATTTATTTCTTAAATATTTCTTAAATCAAAATAAAAATCTAAATATTTTTTAGAAATGGTATGGGAACTGGAAATTAAATATTTTGAAGTAAAAAACTTTCTATGGTTATGTGGAGTGACTTAAGTTTTTTTTTAAATTTAATTTATCTGCAATTTTTAAGAATTTTAATATCCGGTTTTGTTAACAATGCCCTTATCAATTATTATTATTATTTATCGGCATTTGGAACTCGAAAGTTCATTGCCTCATCTACCCGAGACCGCCACGCGTTTCTATCCTGTTTAAAAATGCACTTTAAAAATCCCACTAAATGGTATAGGGTAACGCAGAGTTTGGGGGAAGGGGAACAGAAAAAGCAAAGAAACAATAGAAGTCGCAGTTGGTCGCAGCTAGCTAAGAAAAATCTAACGTTTATAGCGTTTCTATCAATTTTCACCAGTGTGTTTCTACAAGGCGATACACAATCCTAGCGAAATTGAGAATTAAGATTACATACTTATGGATGGAGAATTATTGAGAAATATGTTCGTGTATTGGATACAGTGCTAGTCTATTGCGTCACAAGTGTATTTGTTATTTTAAAGAAAGTTGGTGAATGTTGTATACTACTCTTTTCTATTATAAAATAAAATATTTTCCTTCCAATTTAATTAATTTAAAATTATTAAGTAGAAAAACGATTAAAATACGCAAAATTAAGTTTTTGAATCTACCCTGTAATATCGAATACCTACCCTGTACCCCCATCGCTGTAAGTAAAAATTACAGCATGCTGGAATTTTTATACACTTCATTTGCGAGAATTACCATAACCTGCAAATTCACACTAGCTTTTAAATGTAAAATATACAACACCGAGTTGTGATTTCACATAACTTACAAGTAAAATCACCGACTTTTGTGAATATCCAACGTTACATGTAGGCAATAATCAAGTCCACATTCTACGTGGTAAAATTACAGTAAAAACTTTTTACAGTGTGGTTTAAGTCGCTAACCGTCCAAAAATGGACGATTTGGCTTTCTTAATCATGGTGTAAAAGTTGGTGGAACACAAGGTACTGATTAACTTAAGTTAATGGACGAATAAGGTTTAATCACTGTTGGTGAAACCGACCCTGAGTGATCTTGGCGCGAGGTTTAAGAATCTATTTTTATTTTTCAGTGGCGGAACTTGAAGGCGGAGCACATTCAGATGAGACGAACAGTGGCGGGGACAACAGCAATGCTGGAAGCGTCTCCGGTGGCGCTGATGATGACCAAGCTCGTTTGCGACTTAAGAGAAAGCTTCAGAGGAATCGCACCAGCTTCAGTAACGAGCAGATCGACGCCCTTGAGAAAGAATTCGAAAGGACCCATTATCCAGATGTCTTTGCTAGAGAAAGACTTGCTGGAAAAATTGGTTTACCCGAAGCGCGAATACAGGTGAATAGATTTTAAGCATACTCTGATTATTATTTAACGGTATTAATATGCAAACTCTTGAAAAAAATCCAAGAATCCACCGACCAAATTTGGATCAACACCGAGAAATGTTTCTTTATGAAACCAAACAGGGGCCCAACAAAAGGAACCCACAAAAATAAAAAAGGGGAAAGAAAAATGAGAAGGCAACCAACCAAATTCCCTTCCTTCTCTTTTTTTATTTCTCTCGTCTTTTTTCCCCCACCAACAAAATACCATAAAGAAACATGCAAATGTGGAACATGCGAATATATATTTTCCGACCCAGCACCCTTGTCTAGGAAATACACTTTGAGAACCTGGAACCAAAGGAAGCACCAAACTCTCTCGCCGATATCCAAGACTCAAATCAATTGTTGGGCCCCTGTTTGATTTCATAAAGAAACATTTCATGATGTTGGTCCAAATTTGGGCGGTGGATTCTTGGGTTTTTTTCAAGAGTTTGCATATTAACTTAATTATTGGACGTTGAATGGGATTTTGAATTTGATTTCGGTCTAATTTGAATTTCCTCAATTTCAACGGTATTAAGAATTCGATGATAGACGTCGAGACAAAGCATCGTTGACGTGTAGCCTAGTGATTAACCAAAATTCGTCTCTCATCCACTAACTCAGGTCTGGTTTTCGAATCGCCGGGCGAAGTGGAGACGCGAGGAGAAATTGAGAACGCAAAGGAGGGACAATCCGCAACAGCAACAGCAGCAACAACATTCGAGCAGTGTTGGGTTGGTAGGTGGACATCCTACACCACCACCATCGGGTATCATCACTGGACAACCACCTCCTCAGGCGCCACCCTCGCCACCCAGAATACACCACGGGTTCGCACCCTCGGTCTATCCAGGAATACCCAGCATGCCTGACTCCTATAGGTGAAGACCCTATTTTACTATTTAGCTTACGACTTAACTAGACATAAACAGTAGGGTGGGCCGAAACATTTTTTTACAACACCCACCTCTAAAGTTCAATTTTATGTACACTAAATGATGTGTAAAGTGACTTATTTTAAAACCCTTTAGGACCGGTGTGTAAAGTGATCATTTTACTTTACGCATCGTTGCCAACAGCGCATGAGAACTTTAGAGATAACAATACTTTACACAGCGGCGACACCTAAATTAAAAAATTAAATATATGTTGACTTGCTTGTAAATTATATAAGTATATGTGTGCTATTTGTACGGAAATATCCGTAAGAATAGGTTGTTTTTACGGAAATTTTTCCGTGACAGTAGGCTAATAATACCGTCAAATTTCCGTAACAGTAACCATTGATGAACGGGTATATTATTTGATTTCTTTTTCAAAAATATAACTACAGTACCGGTCACGAGTATAAGATCACTTCATTCACATCTCATTGGAAAAGAATTCTTGTCTTTTACATTTAATTACTCGAGAAGGTAACTTTTGTCAAAGGGTATTGAAAAGATTAAGAAATTTCGCGTCGAAAGAGCCATTTGTGAATAACTTTGGAACATTTTTAGTCAAGATATAATTTAGGAAAACTAGAAGGAAATAATGTGCTAGGTGACAAATTTTCGACCCTTTTTTCAATTCGTGGAAAAATGTAGAAAATATTTAGGAGAACTTTTAAAAAATTCATGGCGGTACTTTAAAGTATAAGCTTCAAAATGAGACCTAGAAACTCCCAAACATCTTTACTAATTATTTAGTAATATATACAAATGTGCAATCATATTTTTATTTTTGCGATGCAGTGAAGGCGAGCAAAGGCTCGATCGTCTCAGGTTTAAAATTTGAAGCAGACCGTCTTGGAGATAAAAAGATTTTGGGAACAAAGGGCAGCTTTTTTGTTTTTTGCTATGAGTTAAAAATCTTATTAAAATGCAATTAATTATTTGTTAAAATTAATTAATAATTTTGATTTTATATCATGATGCAATGATTCGTTAATTCTTTTTCATTTGAGTTAACTTTAATTTGATTTTCCATAAAACTTTGATTGACGGCAAAACTTTATTTAAAATTTCGATATTTCATGACCAAAATATTCATTCATATATCAAATATATTATTTATCAAACTTCAAATTAACAAATATGTTTTTAAAATGCGTTATACTCGACATATATTACAAAATCGAGTCAGTGGATTAATTTATGTAATAATTGTTAGTAAAATATATAAATTAAATTACTAGAACGTGAAATACAACCTAAACAGTGTAATGTGGTTTAAGTAAACATTAAACTGACAAAACTGAAGATTGATGACAAAATTATCTAGGTCGATCTAGTTTTCTGACTTCTCTGTACATTTAAAAAAAAAGTTATATTTGATAATGAAATTTCGAAATTTTTAATATATTCTTGCCGAAATTCAAAGTTTTATTGTCTTTAAAGAACCGAAAAGTGAAAATAGGTCATTTTTATTTCATGTTTAAGACCTTTTTTGCAAAAAATTATAATTTTTCTTTGCATAAAATGGTTGATTGAGAAGTGTAAATTCCTAATCAAAGAAAAGTTTTAGAAAGAATCAGATTAAAGGTACCTTAAATAAAAAAGAGTTAACGATTCATTGCATCATAATATAAGATCAAAATGATTAATTAATTTAAATAAATAATTAATTGCAATTAAATAAGATTTTTACGTCATACAGAGAAATAAGAAAGGTGCCCCTTGTTCCCAAAATCTTTCCAAGCCTTTTCATTTCCATTTTGAAGCATATACTTTAAAGTACCGCCATGAATTTTTTCAAAATTCTTCTAAATCTTTTCTACATTTTTCCAACAATTGAAAAAAAGGTCGAAAATTTGTCACCTGGCACATTATTTCTTTCTAGTTTTCTTAATTTAAATATTGAATAAAAATGTTCCAAAGTTATTCAAGAGAGTTATTCCAAGTTATTCAGTTTTTTTTTTAAAATTAATTTTATATTCCAAGTCATTCTCTTTCGAAGCAAAATTTCTTAATCGTTTCAATGTTTTTTGACAAAAGTTACAGTCGCGTTTCCTTCCCGAGTAATTAAATGTAAAATACAAGAATTCTTTTCCGATGAGATGCGCGAGTGAAGTGATCTCATACTCGTAACCAGTACTGTATAACCGATTTTCAGGTTATATATAACTGTATAACCAACCTTCATGTCACTTTTTTCAATCTTGAAGGCCTGCATAGATTACGACTTGGTTTATATCAGTTTCGATTACAATTTGGTTCAGCTTTACGATCTGGATTATTTAGATTTGATTGCGATTTAGCTGGTGATTTAACTTCAACTAAGATCATTAAAGCCAACAGTGCACATCATGATCGGCTACATAGTTGAGCCTCAATTAAATCCCATCAACAACTGAATCAATCACTTCTTGGATTAAGATTTGGTTTAATGACTTATATAGCTTTCATTAATTTAAAAGTTCTATGATTAATATCTTTACTATTAAAAAAAAACGGATCGAAATTTAATATACATGTGAGTAAAGTCATTTACACATACATATAATACATTATTTAAATATTTTACTCACCAGATAACCAAGATTTTATTAGGAAAGCTTCACTCGTCCTTCACTGAGTGTTGGAGTTTTATTTATATTCGTACATCTTTAAAAAAAAGAGAAGAAAAATCAGAATACCCAGGAAACAAAAATCCATTCATTTGCGTTGGAATCGGTCTCAGGCCCTTCTGAATTGCGTATCTGTCCATGCGATTTTGACGATTATTTTAATCAATTATTTTTTTCACAGGTTTACATGTCGCAAATTTTTTATATTCTCTAGAACTGAAATAACAAAAGGAATCTAATAGCCTTACATATAATTTTTTTAAATCACTTAATTATTAAAAAATTAAACATTTCTCGTGAAATATGGCAACCTAACCTCAAAAGAAGTTAACCGATTCAAAAAGAAGGAAACTCATTCAATATGTGTTTGCGTGAAATGGACAAGGCAGACTAAAAACTAAAAACCAATTCAAATTTTGCAAACCCATTAATTTTTAACAACTGAATCTGGAATTGACAGATATATTTAAAGAGTCGCCATTTCAATCGGTTTTTTTTCCTGGCTATGAACACAAATTATAAAAACCATTTATAATTTTTGATTATTGAAGCGCTGAAATATAGGATTCTGTAATCGGTAAAAATCACACAGTCACTAAAAAACTTCAAGCGAAACGAGTATCGTCAAACGGGGCAACTACGGACATGTGAGGTAAATTAGGACAGTCCTAAATTGATACTATAAATTACTCAAAACGGTTCCAACTGAGGTATAAATTTTAGATATAAATTGAAGTTCAATGATATTAGTGACAAGTTATGTGTTTGAACATAATAGTGATTGTACGATAAAGTTAGATCAGTTTATCCTTGACGCTTATCGCATATGGTTCGATAACGTTTATCGGTGAAAATAATTAAGTATAAATTTTTAAGTAACGTTCAGTGTTCAATATAAACGAAGAATTACGGTAGTTATTCAGGGTGGCCGCTGGACCGAGAAAACCGGGAATTTTATGAGACCGGGAAATGACAGTGAATTTATTTTTTAACCGGAAATTTTTCAAATTTTTAGAAAAAAATCTGTCCAACTTTGATTTCAACCGTTTTTGAAATAATTAGTTAAATTGTTAGCTTTTTCAATTATGATATCATTCAGTTTAGAATGCGTAATTCGAAATTTTTTCATTTTAAAAATTTTCCATTTTAGATTTTAATTTTTAAGCGTACGTTTTAATTTCAAGAATTTTAAAATGCAGTTTTAAA
>JBAGKK010000485.1:122567-139038 GCA_037177015.1 Euceroptres primus | reverse complement strand
GACTATATACGCGGTCCTGAATGTTGACATAAGATGCTCGCTCGAATAGCATTGCTTAGTGGACCGTCTACCCCCGACCCCGGTCCTTTTATCAAAGACCAGTGTATTCTAAAAGATTTTAAAAGTTTGTTAAAAAGTTCAGAAGTCATGAAGGATTTTCGAAAATTCAAGAGTATTCCAAAGATTTTAAAAGTTTAGAAATTTAAGGAGTGTTATTAGATTCTAGACAGGAATCTAAGATTTCTAACGATTTTTTTAAGATTCTGGAGAATTGCAGCTTCCTTCGTATTTTTAAAAGAAAAAAAGCTTCCCTCTTTTCTATCTTTAATCAGGGTGTCTAGCGGACCGGAAAATTGGGAAAAACCCAGGAATTAGGTTTCACCAGGAGAAACCCGGGAATTTCTTAATTTAATGGTAAAATCTACTTATTTTCCCTTTATCTACGGCTATTTGAAAAGGGGAAGAAAATAAATTTCGGAAATAAAAATGAACATTAACAAATTTCTTCCACATCGGATGGTAATGATGGAAACTTATTTTTACATTGTCGTGTTCGTCACTTTTCTAAGAGAAATTTTAATAATGAACGTTAACTTTTATTTTTGCAAAAATGTAAAACAAAGTGTATAATTTAATGTTTAAAATAGGGAAAGAATGCTAATGTATTCATTTCGTGAGAGATTGTAAGTCATCTACGATAATATAAACGTCTATAACCATATTCTTCAGTTTCGACGTTTTGTCAATTTATTATGTATTTTTTTCGTGTGAAAGGTCCAATTAATAAAAATATCTCTTAGTATTGATAAAGTCCGAAACGTTGCCTATCAATACTAAAAGATGTTTTTATTAATTGGACATTTTACAAGAAGAAAATACATATATGTAATATATACGTTATTCTAAATAAAAAAAGGAAAATTGGTTGGGAAAATGAAAAATTTGGTCGGGAAAAAACTAGGAAAACCCCAGGAATTCTGAATGGCCCGATCGCTAGACACCCTGTTAATTCCTTTTCTTGAAGAAGAAATCACCTATTTTCCCTGAAATTGAATCACTGCGAAACTATTGTGATCCCGGTATTATATAATTATAACGGTCAGGGAAAATGGAAAATTGATTAGGGAAAATTCAAGGAATTTTGAAATTGGGATTTTGTAGCAACCATGAATAAAAAGAAAAGAAGTCGTTTATCAATTGCTTTAGTAAGCTTATTTAGTAGAAAACTACTGTTTCACTTAGTAAGGCTTACTAATTCGTTTAGTTAGGTTACTAAATGAATTTGCAGTTTTTTACTGTAAAATAGTAAATTTTTACTGTGAAATAGTAATTTTATTAAAGATTAGTAAAAACGTTTACTAAAGCAATTAATAAACGACTTATTAGAAAACTCCTAATTCTTCTTCGAGGGTATTTTCTTAAAAAATAGTTTTTTGAGCTTATACAGATAAATGCAGTCAGTTAAACTCAAGAATTCCATAAATCGCATAATAGACATTTTATATGGTTCATTTATAATTATATAAATTATTTCCATCGTACAGGTTAAGAAAAAAAGATTTTTTCTTTGAAAGTTTGTGGTAATATGTAAAAAATGATACCTGGAAAAATTTATTTTTTACCTGAAGAACCTGAAAAAGTCCTGGAATTTTTTCAAGGAGAAACGCTAGACACCCTGGTTATTTAAAAGCAGTTTAGTTATCAACTATTTGCTGCTCTTTCATCCAATTTCCTTAAATATTGTCATTGAGATCTATTTTGTGTGTATCTATAACCCATTAGCCTGTCATCATGATTTTTCCAGTCTTTAAGTTCTCATGGGCTTTGTGTCTTGGCGTGAGATATTTTTAAATCGTGTAAAATGTAGATTTTGTTATTATAAACATTTTATCTTCTTTAAAATTACCAACGAAATACAAAAGATATAATCTTCAAGTGATATTTAAAAAATATATTTAAAAAAATCAAAATTTCGTTACCCACAAAATCAATTCCGCTATTTAATTGATTTCTTCAAAAAGTAGTCTCAATTTTGTGGGGATATTAAAGTCAAGCAAATGTAAGACTGCATAGCTTTATCTATTCAGTCCAAGGGCAGTTTTGATACAATTACAATTCAAAACCAAAAATTTATTTTCTGCAGTAGAGTACGCGACATACAGTTCAAGAATCACAATTCACTGGTTTTCGGAATTCAGATAAAAAATATCTAAATAGCATCAGAGAATTCTTTTTCAATCAGGGAGTATCTTTTCGAAACAATTAATTAGGAAAGCAAAAGTGTTTTTAATTACAGGTAATTTCAGGATTTTCAAGGTTATAAAAAAAGTCAAGTTGAATTCAAGGTTTTCAAGGTCACTAGACACCCTGTTGATATAAATAATACTCTCTACTCTAAACAACTAATCTTTTCTAATTTTTTTCAGCATGTCGACCTTTCTTGTTTGAACCTGGTTTTGATAAAGCTAGAGACTATGCTCTCTGCCTTCGTGGCGCATAGAATGAAGCGGTTACAAACTCCAAGGAAACTTATCGAGGAGATTGACAGTGCGCCGGAGCCACCTCCAAGGTGTCCCTCGGGGAAGATTAAGATCAACGTCCGATTATCGAATCAGACGAAATCTTCGACCATTCAACAGGCGAAGACGAAAAACCTAACTGGTGCTTCGTCATCTCCAAGAGTGGGAACATCGCCACTGATCAAGGGTGTAAACAACCAAACACCAACTGGTCCAGGTACGAAGCTTGTTAATTTCACGAAAAGTAATGAGATTATCAAATCATAAAAATTACGAAGTAATTTATAAATTGTAATTTTAGGTGTCACGTTGAGAGTAGCGGGTGGACAGCAATTGCAAGGTTACTCTGTGCAGTTGGTACCACACCAGGGCAGCGTCAAAGGTAATTAAATTCCCTAAATTATTAATTTACTAAGTATAATTTTAAGTTAAGAAATTTTAGATTATAAGCATCACCGATCAGTGATTGAAACTCGAGTGTTCAATCGCTTTTGCAGTAATGCAAGATAAAATTTTTTCTCGGGCCAGCTTGTTCACTGATCATTCTTTCTTGAGCATTCTAGAACCAAGAATACAATTCTAAAATTATAAACTGAATCCGGATATAAATATTTTGTATGAAGATAATCTAAAGAATTCTTTTTTTTTACAGCGATACCGTTACCACATAATCTTCAGACTACGACTACCGGTTCAACTACCGCGGTACCGAATTCGCAGAAGATAACCGTGGCAAATACGAACATCAGAGAAGGCCTACAAAGATTGACAACGCAGACGGTTACTGTCAAACAGGGTGATTCCGTCCAGAGGATAGCAGTTCCTCCAGGCTTCGCTCAGTTGGTTCAAACCGCGACTGGAAGACACATTCTCTTAACATCAAATCAGCAGAATGCAAATACAGTTGTAACACCAAGCGGGCAGCGTCTAACCGTTCTCTCAAAATCGCTCGTGGGCCTCGCAACAACAGCCGGCGTGAACAAAGTAATCAGTGGAGTAGTGACAACAACTTCAGGTGGCAGGCCCATTATGCGCGTTCCTCAATTGAACGTCACCACATCTCAAGCCCAAATCGCCGGACAAATTCGACCTAGCATAGTAGCGAGACCCATTCTTAAGGAGATAGGAAAAGCTCCAAGCAAAGAAGAACCTAAGTCGGAATTCCACATGCCCTTATTGGAAGAAGAGCGTCGACGAAGAAGGCAGAATAAACTGCGAATGATAGGAAACGTTAATGAGAGGCGCTGCGCTGCTTGTCCATTATATGGAGAAGATCTCTTCACTGCTCTTAGAATAGGAAAACCTTTCACAGCTTGTCAATGGCACAGTGGCTGGGTTCATTGTGCCACTACTAAAGACAACGCCCGCACAAGAAGACAATTTTTCTCTCGTACAGAGGCTCTTGCCGAGGCGATCAAATCAACCGAGCAAATTGTGGAAGAATTCAAAGAAGCCTTTGAACGATTCGTAGTCTACGTTCCGGCTGTTCGGGCACCGATGCCTCGATTCCACGTTTCGCATCCTCCGCCACACAAATTGTGGGCGAATCAGCGATTGCAGCTTGAATTGAAGAATCAGCTTTCGCCGAAACTGGCTCTGCTCCATCCAGTGACGAGATCAATGTTGACGCAGTTTCCTGAACCGAGACTGATACAATACGATTGTGGGAAACTGCAATCGTTGGATCAACTGTTAAGGAGACTCAAGTCTGGGAGTCATAGGGTTTTAATCTTCACACAAATGACAAGGATGTTGGATGTTTTGGAAGCATTCCTCAATTTCCATGGGCACATTTACTTACGACTGGACGGAGCGACAAAAGTTGATCAAAGGCAGGTGCTGATGGAGAGATTCAATGCGGACAAGAGGATATTCTGTTTCATCTTGTCGACAAGGTCGGGTGGAGTGGGAGTCAATTTGACGGGAGCAGACACGGTTATTTTTTATGACAGTGACTGGAATCCCACGATGGATGCTCAAGCTCAAGATAGATGTCACAGAATTGGACAGACGAGGGACGTTCATATTTATAGGTTAGCGTTTTTTGTGGAATATTTGAATTTGAAAATGACCGGGAATTTTTCGAGATTTTTGTGAATCAGAACCTTACTTCTTGAATGCTAAGTTTATATTTTTATGTGCAGACTGGTTAGTGAGAAAACAGTAGAAGAGAATATCCTAAAGAAGGCGAATCAAAAGCGACTGCTCGGTGATCTTGCAATCGAGGGTGGAAACTTTACAACTGCATACTTTAAGAGCGTATGTGTATTTAAATTGTCCGTCTATTTCCTCAAAATAAATTCTCTAAAACTTTAATTATTATATTTTCCCTTTCCAGTCGACAATCCAAGACCTCTTCAACGTCGATCAAACAGAGGGTGATGCGTCTGCTCGTATGGCAGAAGTTCTCGATCAAAATCGAGAGCGAGAGAAGATTCTCCAAAAAGAAGCATCTTCTTCAACACTCTCGCTACCTCTGCCTGGAGAAGAGAAGGTAGCGATTGGCGCATTGGAATCTGCTCTCGCTGCAGTCGAAGAAGATCTGGACGTTCAGGCTGCCAAGATTGCAAAGGCAGAAGCCGTTGCCGATTTGGCCGAGTTTGACGAAAATATTCCTTTGGAAGAACCCGACAAGGACGATGCGCAAGTCAGCAAAGCTGAGATCGAAGTTCAAAATCTAGTGTCACAGGTATTTGCATCTTTGAATCAATAACAGCAGTACTATTAACACAACTTCAGAATTCTTATTAATAGAAAAAATCGAAAATTCTAACCTTTTTTTGTATCTGAATCTTTAGCTAACGCCAATAGAACGGTACGCGATGAAGTTCGTGGAGGAATCCGACGGAAGTTTTTCAGCCGCGCAATTGGCTGCTGCCGAACGAGAATTAGAACAGCAGAAGAAGGAGTGGGAGTTGGATCGACTTCGAGCCTTGCGAGACGAGGAAGAGAGACAAATGCGACTGGCAGATGATGATGAAGAAAAACCCCTAACTTTCGGCCGCGAGGACGCGCAGAATCAGGTTAATAGTACTACTAATTCTAAGAAACTATTTAATAAGAAAACCCCGCCGAGTAGAAAAAGTTCACGTAGGAGCAGTCGTATAGTTCAGGATTCCTCCGAAAGCGAAACTGATACGACAGATTCAGAGTCCGAATCGCAGGACGAGGAGGAGCTTGTGGAAGATAGTCCCGACGAAGAGTCGAGTCACACCGAGAGTCAGAGTCAGGGCGACGACGACGAGGAAGATGAAGAGGCAGATAGTCAGGACGAATCTGAAAACGGAGGATACTCAAAACGAAAGGGTCACTCGAATAAATCGACTCAAAGAAACAAACTCGATCTCAACAGTCCGCGGACGAGATCCAGGGGAAATGTCAAGATCAACCTCTGGACCTTGGACGTAAGCCCGATTCTACCGGGTGCTAATGTCAAACATAAACCTAGAGGCTTGTACTCGAAAAAGAAATTCGATGATTTTAAATCGGAGGATGGATTCACCCTGCCCTTGCCTCCTAACGGTAATAAAAAAGCGAATTTGTCGGATACTCAAACCCCAAATTCGAGTAGGAAAATTCATGACTCCGAGATTCTTCTTTCTCCGACATTAAGTTTGGAGAAATTGGAAACTTCACGAATCAATTGCCTTTCAAAGGAGAAGGCTTTCAGGAAAATTAATAGTGTCTCGCAGGTGAATGGTTCCTGTCATGAAGAGGTTTCTTCTGCATCGAAAGACGTCCACAATTATCACCAAAGTGAAGAAGATTCGGAGAGAACTGAAGTAAAAGTAAAAACAACGAATATACTTACGACAGATTCGAAAGAATCTATTTCCCCTATCCATGTGACTAGATCATCGTACAAAGCATCGAATTTTGGAAAGACAGCAAATAGTAACAATGATGAGGACACTGAGAACTGTGATGTGAATAATGCCTCTCAGAATCGGAAGTCGTCTTTCTTTCAGAAACGTTCTACTACCAGAGCATCCGGAGAAAATTCCAAAGATTCGGTGAAACCCACGACTGAGGAGCAGAAGGATTTTGCTAAATCGACGAAGCAAAAGTTACAAGAGGGCGTTAAAAATTCGACGAAAAATCTCGTGCCGCACGTTCTGCTTTCAGCGTGTGCTACTCAGAAATTAAAATCTAGTTTGGTGCAGGAGAAGGAAAAGGAGAACTCTCATCAATCGGCTAGTCCAACTTTTCAGAAGGTGGAGAAGATTCAAGGGAAGAAGCAGGGAGAGGATCCGAAACATAATACAAGATCTGCAACGAAATCGGATTCGAAAGGGGAGAAAGATTGTAAAGAAAGTAGTAAAGATGGTAAAGAAAGTAGTAAAGATGGTAAAGAAAGTAGTAAAGATGGTAAAGAAAGTAGTAAAGATAGTAAAGAAAGTAGTAAAGATAGTATAAAAGAAAATAAAGATAATAAAGAAAGTAATAAAAATAAGGAAGATTCAAGTCTTCAAGAACAGGAACCAAAAGAAGGTTTACCTTCTGCTGCAGAGACCAACAACCTTGAATTAAAATCTAAAATGCTGAAACTCGAAACACCTAGAATATCGACTCGTAGGGTGAAAGCTAGTGTTGAAATTTCCGAGAGTAATTTGGAATCCACCGAAGAGAAATCAAAACCAGAATCAGTGAGTAGATCGAAATCGATTGATTCCGATCTACAAACTTCAAAGACAGCAGCAAAAACTGCAGAGCAAGTTCGAATCACCAGGTCCAACGCAGTTCAACTTCCACCGCCGCGAATTGTTCAAAATCTACAAAAGCCAGATTTTAAACGAAGACCGGATACACCTATGCCAAATACAAATTCATCTCATGTTCCAAACAAGGTTGGAAGACCAAGGAAAAAGCCACTTCCAGTAGATGAAGAAACACCTGCGAAGGCAGAAGCAAAAGCTGAAGGCGTCTTTGCAGTTCCGAGTCTGGGTCCTAGGAAGGCGAAGCTTGCGAGTAAAATTTCGGAGAAGAAAGAATCTAGTCCTGTTATAAATAAACTAGTTCAAAGTGAAAATATTGTGAAACGTCGTCCGGATACGCCGATGCCTGAGGCTTGTAAACTCAAAGTCAGAAAGTCAAAGTTAGAAGTTTCCTCCAGATCGTCGTCACCTTCTCCAGGGCAAAAGATCCGAACGAGTCGAAAATCCATTTCGGAAAAGTCAGAAGCAGATTCCAATGGAAATGCCGAATCCGATGAAGCTGAAGTTTCAGATAAACCTCAGCGAACAGCTAAAGTCGTTGCGATTTTGACTTTGGATTCGCATTCGAAGCAAAATAATAAATCTAGTTGTCAGCCTGTTGCTGAAGTGAAGCTAAATAAAGTAAACATTGATGAAGCTTCAAAAAATGGCGAACATTCCAAAGATCAGAGTCACTCCGAGGATAGAAATAAGTCCGAGGAGAAAAATAAATCTGATGAGAATTCGAAAAAGACTTTGGCCGCTACAGTAACGAATCCAACAATTTCTTTAAATCGATACGAAGCTTCAACAATTACCACGAGAGCTTCAATGAAGTTGGATAAACAAAAGGTAATCGCCACTGTCGATTTGGACGGTGAACCAGATTTTGAGCCTTCGTGTTCGACAAGGATTTTGAAGAAGAGAATTAAGAAAACTAGACTCGCCCCCTTAACGAAGCCATTGATTGATGGAAAGCGTGGAGAAATTCAAACTGTCGAGATTGTTGACGATGAGGAAGAAATGCCGCCAGTCAAGAGATCACTTCGTTTTCAAGCTCCTCCTCCAGAAAAGCTCAACAGTTCGGCTTCTTGAGGTGATTATTATGGAATCAGACGATTATCTTTTTTAAAGAGATAATGAATTTATTTTCACGATGATGACTCTATTGTTGTAATATTTAAAATATTTTTTAACGACAATGGTGGGGTTTTTTTGTTTTCTGAGCCACTGAAAAAGTTGATTTTCTTGTTTTACTTTGACATTGATTGCGATTGTAAATAGCTGAAGATTTCGTTTTGTACTGGGTACAATTTGTAATATTTTTTAGCACTGTAAAAAAAGAAGCGTGCAATTTTTAGCGCTTTGTAAATGACGGACTAGGTTTACGGTTTAAGTTATACTTGGTAATAACAAAGACTCATGACTGTTGTATTATATTAGATTGTAAAAAATCCAAGGATTCATGTATCTCAGTTCGTTGAAGCTTACAGTACGATAATGCGATAATTGTGGTAGTTTAAAGTCTAAGAGAAGTAGCGATGTCGTGATTGTGACGATCGTGATCTGTTCTTAAAAATGTCCGGTTAAATGTTTAAAATAAGGCACTCGCCTCGAGTAAATATTAAGTTGTGTGCCTGTATTTTGTATGATCGAATGAGTCCTTGAAAAGGAAATAAACGAAATATTCCTTGCTATAAAACAATGTGTTTCCTTATTTCTTGGTACGTTTCCAAGTCAGTTCAATCAAAGGTTCAGTTCCGTTTTGGTGTCAAAACTTGCTCGGTGTGCTTGTTTATGTTTGGAGAGATACAATTTTGCATGTCAGTTTGGTGTGGCAAGGCTGTCATGACCGCACAACGAGGCTAGAAGCCAATTTTTAATTAAATTAAAGCATGCGTGAGAACTGATTAATGCTCACAAAATGGCACCAAAACACTGCCTTTGCCATTCCAAACTTGGAGACAGCCAAGATATAAGCAGGCACATTTACGAGCCGCGGAATCGAAACAATGTTCCTACATATTTGTAGCTAGAAACTTTAATGGAACGTGCCTTTGAATGAACTAGGCTCTCTCTGTTCCTTATCCACTTTTTCAAATATGAAATCATTTTATTTTTTTCATCAGAAACATAATACAGGACTTCCACTTGGATACAGATTTTTAATGAATTTAATTAGCATGTTTGTAGGAGGTTGAAAGAAAGACATTTTCAGTATTATAGCTGATTATAGCTTTTAACTAGGGGTGTGTAAAAAACTCGAAGTTCAAACGAGTCGAGCTTGTTATGTTTCGAGTTGAGCTGAACTCGATCCGGTTTGAGCCGAGTTAAGTTCGAGTTTTCCAAAAAGCTCGAAATTTTTGAATACTCAAATGTCTTCGAGAACTCGAAACTTTTGAGTACTTGAACAGTTTCGAGCTGCTTGAAACTTTCAGTTATCCAAAAGTTTCATTTTTTAATTTTGGTCACAAATTTGTGATAAAGTTTTTTGTGTTTTTAACATTTTTTCGACATTTTATATTTAAAAATTCGTATTTTTGAATTTTGATCTTAAATTCGCTGTTAGCAATCTGAAATTGTTGAGAACTCGAAACTTTTGAGCAGCTCAAAACTGATCGAGTACTCAAAGCCATTTGAGAACTCGAAACTTTTGAGTTTCGATTAGCTCGAAACTTTCAGTTGTACAAGACTTTCATGTTTTAATTTTAGCCACTTTGTGATCAAATTCTTTGTATTTTTAACATTTTTTCGACATTATGTATTAAAAAATTCGTATTTTTGAATTTTGGTCTTAAATTCGCTGTTAACAACCTGTTCTCGAAAATTTCAAGTACTCGAAAGTTCAAGCATTCTCGAACTCGACTTAAAATTTCGAGCTTTTTGCACACCCTGTTAACAAGCAAGAACAAAACTTAAACAATTCAAAATTTACAACTTACAATTTCTTTAAAGATTTCTTGTTTTTTATTTCTCAAAGTGTGAATAAAAATTAAATTCAGTATCAGATTTTATATCGTTAAGCGAAATTTTATTTTCGGCAAATTTATTTGAATTAATGAATCAGAAAAGATCAAGAAAAGTTTGATTCAACCACAATTTGCTTGATTTAAACAAATGTTTTTATTTTTAAAAATGTCATATACATTATTATTACTATAATATTCAAGCCAGTGAATTCATTTGATGAAAAAAAACGATGTCAAATAAAATAAACTTAAAAAAATAATTAATTCCTTTAAGCGATATTTTTTTACATCTTATCAAATATTAAGTCATAATTTCTAGAAAGAAGAATTCAGCTACAAATAATTTTGGTGGAAGTCCTGATACCTGAATTTTGAAAATATGAAGTTACATTTTTTACGTAAGCAATCATTAAGTCCTAACGTTTCTCACTAAAAAGGTTTGCTTTTTTTTTCTCACGGTAAGTTTCACGTACAAGTCTAGCTGCAAATTTTTTAAACTGAAAATATCTTCGCTAAATGTAAAATCAAAGTGGTAGAAAAGCTTTTTTCACGTGCTTATCTTTTAATTAAAATTAATAATTGTTTATTTTATTATTCTAATGTATCCTATTTTCAGATATGGTTGTCGGAGAACACAATGGAACAAATGCCGGTTAGTATTAAAAAAAATGATTTCTATGAGTCAGTCCACGTGAAAATTTCGATTTTTATCAAATAAAACGAAAATTATTAGATGTGGTGTCCGCCAACGCCTCCAACTTCTGACAACGATGTCTATATCGACTACTCATTGGGATTCTTGTACGAAAATACGCCAATGTCGGAAGCCCAATTACCGCCAGTGTTTGTTAAAAAAGAACAAAAACGACTTAGGGTGGATCCAGTAATCAGCGAAAGAGATGGTACGTTATCAAAAACAAAAAAAAAAAAGATTTCTAATTTCATCTCTAGAATTAAAAGGTTTCCAAATTTACTGCTTTGAAAATTGAAAGTTTTTTATTACATTTTCGAAATTTGTAAAAGTTAAAACTTTTTTAAAAAACTTAAAAATTTAGTAGGTTTTGAATTGTTAATTTAGAAATTCTTTGATTTTTTAAATCGAAAGCTTTCAAGTTTATATATTTTTAAACTTGAACTTATTTCTTGCAAATTTGAAACATGGAACCGCATTTTCGTTTTTAGGTCGTCGCCCAACTAAAGTGCGACACAAGGAGGAATCCGTTTTCGCCCCTCGATCCCTTTTCGACAGACCGTCTCCCGCCCTCGTAAAAATGAGACGAGACATGAAACTACACAAATTCCGCGGAATGGTTCGACCTCCAGTGGCTGGAATGTCTGGATTAAAACCACCTTTATTGAAATCTCCAATAGAACAGGAAAATATCCTCGAATGGACGATTCACGAAGACTGGGCATTGCTCCAAGCGATCCAAGTTTATCAAAGTCTGCCTCTGAATTTGGTAGTCCTTTCTCCAGGACAGACACCAAACTGGGACTTGGTGGCTGACATTGTAAACAACACCTCCAGAATTTACAGATCACCCAAGCAATGCAGAAATAGATACGAGTCGGTGATCGTCCCAAGAGAAGAGGGCAAACTTCTCTACGATACGACTCCAAAGAAGCAGAAAAAACAAAAGGGTGTTTACAAAATGCCACAAGTCGCAGAGGTAAGAATTGTATCTTTTTATATAGAAAATTGTGTCTTAATCTATTGTATCTTTTTATATGGAAAATTGTATCTTAATCTATTGCTTATAATAGAGCCTCAAGACTAGAAAGTAATTTTTCCTGTTCTTTTTCAGCAACAGAGTAAAACGAATCGACCGATGAGAACTTCTCAGTTGTACAATCAGGACAAGAATTACTCCTTCACCTCGATTTCCTGTCAGAGGCACGATGCCATAAAAGCGGTATCGAATAAAAAGGCGCCAACTACGAAGCCACTGTGTATGAATCCGTCAATGAAGAATCCGAAACACGCGGCGGTTTTGGCTGATTGCGGTATTCAGTACGATACTCCTTCATCCCCGATGGAAATCGCTGTGCGAAAGGCTGACAGAATCGCCAAAGAAAAGATGAAAAACGCAGTCCTAACGGCAGAACAACAACAGCAAGCAGCAGCTCGCCTCGTGCAGCAGCAACAACAACAACTTCAACAGCAACAACAGCAAATACAGTTGCAACAAGCCCAACCATCTGCTGCGAGTGCTTCACCACAAGTTCCTCAAGCAACAACAACGACAGCCACTGCTCTCGCACCACTAAAATCAGTCACTACCATTGCTTCATCATCGGGGACGACAGCGGCAACAACGCCTATTAAAACCCGACCTGGAACCACACTCATACAAGAATCTCGACCAACACCGACTGTTGTGAGCGTAGCAAATATATCAACTCCGCAGAGAATAGCGACTGTGAATTTAGTTTCCACAGGACAAAATTCCACCGTAACGACACCGAGAAGTATCGTTGGTGTGACTGCTACAGGGAGCAAGCAAGTTACCCAGGCGCAATTACAATATTTCCGTCAGCAACAGCTTCTGAGACAACAGCACAATATCAAAGTACTTCAAGCACAGACAGTTGGTGCTCAAAAAGTTGCTGTTTCCGTTCCTGCTACAGCGGCAGCTCAACAACGAGCGGCGACTTTGATGAAGCAAGGTGTTCCAACAAGTGGAACGGTTCAGACTGCGGGTGGAAAACAACCGGTAACGAGACCTGTTACGGATACTGAGATGGCTGCGTTGCTCAAAAGGCAGGCTGCATCCGCGGCTCTGCAGCAGACGAAAACTGTGGGTCAGGTGCAAGTTCCGGGTCAGACGGGACTAACTCCTGCTCAGATTTTTGCCCAGGCAGGGTTGCAGGTGCAGGCTAGCACTTCGACGGGTGGAACGCCTGTTGCTACATTGGTAAAGACTGCTGGAATGGGAGTACGAGCTGCTACTTCGCAACAGATTAGGCAACTTCAGCTTCATCCTCAGATGTTAGCGCAGAGAAAACTACCGGGACAAAAGGTCGCCCAGTTGGCGCAAGTGACGGGGAAGGGTGGCGTTCAGACGCAACTGATTGTTCAAAAACAGTCCATGCCAACGACAATGACTGTTCAGCATCTTCAGCAAGTTATGAAACAGGTTCAGCCATCGTCGGTCCAGCAATTTACTCATGTGAGTTGATATTGTATTTGTTTTAATTTTTTTTAGAATCAGGGATCACAGTCAGTTCCCTATTCCCCCTTTTTTTAAAACCTATTTTCTCTCTTTCTCCATTTTCCGCTTATTATTTTCAAAATCCCCTAAAATTCCTTTATTTTCAAATTTTTTTCTTTTTCCCCTTTGTTTATTCTAAGTTCCGATTAATTTTCCAAAGAATTATGAGAAATAGAAACTTTTCTGAAATTTTCAAATCTAAATTCTTTCATAACATTAAAATCTATAGGATTTCAAGAATCTTTTCGAATCCTCCAGAATCTAAAAAAGACTCTTAAAATCTTCTAAACTTCTCCAGAATCTTGAAAACTTATCTGAAATTCGTTAAAATTTTTCAAAAAATTGTATACTGCCCCATAATCTTCCAGAATCCTCTCGACTTTTTCCAAATCCTTTAGATTCTTCTAAAATCTTTCATAATTTTCAAAAATTTGTCACATTTTTTATAATTTTCTAGAATTCCAGACTAATCCATAATCTTTCAGACTTATTTCCGAGTTCCCCTAAATCTTTTAAAATTTTTTTCAAAATCTATTTCAGTTTTCCAAAATATTTTAGGCCGTTCCAGAATCATCTAAAATCCTTCAAAATCTTCGAAACTCTTCTATAACCTTCTAGAATTGTCTAGACATTTTCAGAGTTTTGCAGAATCTTTTAAAATCCTCTTGTCTAAAATCTACAAAAATATTTTCCAAAATATTTTAGGCTGTTCCAGAATCATCTAAAATCCTTCAAAACCTTCGAAACTTTTCTATAACCTTCTAGAATCGTCTAGACGTTTTCAAAATTTTGCAGAATCATTTAAAATCCTCTTGTCTAAAATCTACCAAAAGCTCCCGGAATTTTCTCAAATTCTTTAAAATCTTCAAAACTTTTGTGAAATCTGTAAAAACTGTCCAAAATATTCAAGTTGTTCCTAAAATTTTCTACTCTGACGTAGATTCTTCTCGACTCTTCTATAACTTTTTAGAATCTTTTGGGTTCTCCTATCTTTAAAATTTTAATACACTCGTCGCCCACAGAGAGGCCGGCCTCGGGGGTAGACGGCCACTTCGTGGGTAATATTAAAATCCAGTTTGAACCAGATTTAAAGCGACGAGCGAGCACTTTTATGTCAACACTCAGGACCGCATATATCTGAACGTACAAAAGTAAATTCGCAGGGAGTCGTGATGTAAATAGCTTCTGGCGGCCCCGACTGTTCGAACGATGATAGCCTTCAGTGAGGGACGTTCAGGGGGGGGGAGGCAGAACCAGTCAAGCGTGAAGCCGGCCTCTCTGTGGGCGACGAATGTATACTATAGACTGTTCCAGAATCTTCTAGAATCATCAAGAATATTCTGAATTCGAGAATTTTGCAGAATTTTGTAAACCCTCTAAAAATCCACAAAAGACTACCGTAATCTTAAAAAACTTTTTAGAAATTCTACAGAACTTTAAGAAGAAACTAAAATTTTCCCAAAATTCTGTAGACTTTTTTTGAAAGCCTTGAAAAAAATCTGGAAGAGAGTAGAAAATTTTAAAAGTTCATGGCAAAAGAGTTTTGAGGATTCTAAAAGATTCTGGAATTGTGTAGAATATTTTTGAAAATTTTATATAATCAGGAGGTCTAGCAAACCGGGAAAACTCCGGGAATTTTATTTTACCGGAAAAAACCCGGAAATTTTATGTTACCGGGAAAAACCCGGGAATTTTATTTTATTATATATTTATTATTTTATTTTAATGTTTACCACATAAACATTTTAGAAAATCAAAAATTAAAAATGTTTCGTTTACGCAACGTTGGGAACTAATGGGTTAAAAGAACAAAGAGAATTTCTTGACCAAAATTTTAAATCATCGAAAAAGAAACATTGGGCAGAACAAATTTTTTCTTATTTTTCAGTTTTGGTTGAATTTGAATATTTCTTTAAGCAGAAAAAGAATTAATGATAAAATAAAATAATTTTGATGGGTTAATATTGAGTTATTCAGTTGAGATCAGTTTTCACGTTTAGTAAAAAATCTCTTCTGGTGCAGTTGAGACCTGTTTTCACGTTTAGTGATAAAAGTCTTTTCTAATGATAATCTCGCAGCCTGTCCAAATGATAATTCAGAAATCTTCTAAATATTAAACTTGGAAATCAAGAACATCTAGTATATATTGTGTATACTCTGAAAAAAGTGTAAGTCTCGATCTCTGTAGTAATTTAGTGGTCAGAGTAACCGACCAGCAATTGGGAAACTTGAGTTCGATTCCCAGCGGATTAGTGAGAATCTTTTTTCACAGAATTTTAATTTAAAATAAACTCGAGTAAGAAAGTTAAAATTTCAAATTAATTGAAATGAAAATGATTCAAAGTCATTATCAGACTTCAAGGTGGCCGCTGGACCGAGAAACCGGGAAATGGCCGGGAAAACCCGGGAAATGACAGTGAATTTATTTTTTGACCGGGAATTTTACAAATTTTTAGAAAAAAATCTGTCCAACTTTGATTTCAACAGTTTTTTAAATAATTAGTTAAATTGTTATCTTTTTCAATTATATCATTCAGTTTAGAATGCGTAATTCGAAATTCTTTCACCTTAAAAATTTTCCATTTTAGATTTTAATTTTTAAGCGTACGTTTTAATTTCAAGAATTTTAAAATGTAGTTTTAAAGACTTAAACAATTAAAAATTAGAAGCGTTTGAAATAAAAGATTTTAGATAAAAACCATTTTTAGTTTATCAACTGTGAATATAAATAAATGATTTTTAAAACTGAACTGTACTTTAAGATTTAAAAAGTGAATAATAATTGATTTAATAAGACGATTCGGAATCAGTTTTCAATTTTAGAATTTTCAGATTTTAACGTTAAAAATTAAACTGTTTCAATTGTAAAGTCTTATTAGTTAAACAAATGTAAACGCCCAATTGAAACTTTATAAACTATTTTCAGTTTTAAAATAACTTCAAAATAGTATATTCATAATTAAAGGCTTTTATTAAATTTCAAATATTATTTCAGTCTATAATATTCCATTTTTAAACCATTCAATTTGAAATGTTTTAATTAAGAAAAAGAACAATTACTTAATATTTAGAAATAT
>JBAGKK010000485.1:78007-100616 GCA_037177015.1 Euceroptres primus | reverse complement strand
TAATATATATATATATATATATATATATATATATATATATATTCGGCGTTCCCACCACTGATCCTTGCCGCATCTAGGTATAATATTATCAACGATTATAATATCTTTGCCAACACCAACTCTCATGTTTAATTCGAAGCTAATTGCAGTGTGTAACGTTTCAGGGATAAAGAAAAATTTTAATGGCGAAATATTATAAAATAATCAGTGTTGACCTTCAAAAAAGTAAGAGGGAATACGACAAGGTTCAAGCTTTTAATGACATTTTAGAGACATTAGGTTCATGAATGAAAAATAGTTCCGAGTTTCGATATCCAATAAAAATTCTTGAGTTAGCAGATATCAAGAGTAATGGTTCTTTGAAGTTTCAGTTGAATGCGAAAGTGAAGAACAGTTGAAAGAAAAAGAAGGAAAAGCAAGATACGAGAAAGGAAGACAGGAAGGTGAAAGGAAGATTAACGTGCAAGATCTATTTCAACTGTTTCCACGAAGAATTCGTTCTCTACTCGGGCAAATCTACTTTCGTCCGTCATGCTTCAGGTTATATATCGAAGCGATGTACTCTATGAATTCAATTATGCGAACGACCGATACATATTCATGGCTGAATTCATTTGCTGGGAACCTTCAGGGAAACTACATCACATCACGATGGTCCACTCCTTTTCCCGCAGATTCTTCCTGTTCTCAGTAGCATTTCTTCCTATCATTTTGACTTCTAACATACTTCTGATGTTTTATACTATGATTGAATCAACTTCCTTTTAATAAGTAATTGGTAATTGCAATTTTTTTATAATTTTAATCCAGATACCCAATTCAAATGTCGTTCTCACAGAAAATTAATTGGCGAAATATTCATTTTCACGTTTTAGATTTCTGTAATTCAGGCAACTGTATTTCTTGTCCCAGAGCAAAGTCAATAAAACATGAGAAAGGAAAAGAGATTCTATTTTATGATTCAATTTCCTGGTATTGCGAATTGAAGTTACGCAAGCATTTTCGTAATTCTATTAACATCCCTTGTCAGGCTTTAATTCTATTGTACATTAAAATAATCTTCAAAAAGTGTTCTTTGTATCTTTTCAAGTATTAAGTTATTTCATTTCTCTCCTGCATTTTTTTTTTTTTGAAGTAATTTGAAATTAAATTTAGATTCTAAGTGCAATTATTTAATCATGACGTGGGAAGACAAAGGCACGCTTTCGAGGTGTTTGAGAGCACTCGATCCATTGTTGGCAATTGTTCAATTTACCAAGTACATAATGGCCGACTTGAAGACGATTATCTAAAGAAGGTTCTTTAAGAGTACTCCACGGCAATCAAACATCAAATAAGAGATCGGATTCTCAATTGCAAGATCAAATTTTTAAATATTTTTTAAATTGAAGATTAATTAATTGAATATTATTATCTGTGATAGTGATTCCATTTGTCGAGACTCAAGGAATGTAAAAAATTAATAATAATATAAAATATTAAATTATTTATTCATATTTTATAATATTTCAAGTCCTTGAATTGAAGAACTTGAAATGTTACAAAATATTAATTAATAATTTAATATTTTATATTATTATTAATTTATTTACATTCCTTGAGTCTCGACAAACGGCATCACTAAAAATAATTCAATTTAAAAAAAAATATTACTGATGCTAATTACTTTTTTAAAGAAATATTACTAATACTAATTACTAATAAAAGTAAATTTTAATAAATAATATAATTGTTTACATTTTTTCCTTTGATGATGCGAAGAACTGAACTTGTAACAAAAATAATATATAAAAATTCAAAGAATCTTTATAAAACATAATTATTTTTAAAAAATTATTTGTTTAATAATCATGAATATTTTACAAGATTTGACTGAACTTTGAACATTGAAGTGATCCTAAGAACTTTATATAATTATTTATTTCCATTATTTCGGATGTTATAAATTTAAAAAAAAATTAAAATTGAAACTTCTTTGTATAATTTTTGCATCATTTTTGAGAAATATTATATTGAAAAATATATAAATAATATTCTATTGGTAAATATAACCTGCGTCAAAATTAAAAACTGGTATAAAATAATAAATTAATAAATTAGTAACTGGTGTGAAAAGTTTTTGCGGTGTTGGAGTTTTTCTATTTTTAGAGTCAAATCGAAGTAGTGTTCTTATGTCTCGAAGAATATCTTCGAAAACAGAAAGAACCCTAAGAAAATGAAAAAAGTAGGTTTGCAATGGTGTGGTTTTTAAATACTCTTTTTTACGATATTATAAGGTGAACCACTTCTTAATTAACGCAGTCAGAAAAGGTCAACATTACGTCGGACTTGGACGGTTCCTGAAGAAAAAAGTTCACCGAAAATTAACGAGGTCTTAGGAGGACCTGTTTTTCCAAATGTGCAATCTTTAAATGGTACTCCGGATTCTATTCTGAGCGGATCACTTCTGGAGGGTGGAATTTCAGCTCCAGATTCAGCAGAATCAGAAGCACCAACTGTACCATTTCCAATTATTTCACGATCCTCGTCTCCATTTACGACACCGGAATCAGACGACAATTTTCGTGATTCCAAATTGTCAAGAGGATCTTCAAGAAAACGAGCTAATAATTTCAATGGGCAAAAACTCAATCCCTCAAATGAAAACATACATCGTGCGTTTGGTAGTCCTATTTCACCTGATGAACAATTTCATTATCAGCCAATTTAGTTTAAAAAAAAGTGAATTGTTGAAGTGTTGAAAGAGTGTAAAAAATGTTACAAAAATTAGAGTAATTGAAAGAAAAACTTAGTGCAATAATATTTCGAAAAAAGTGTACAGCTTTATAGAAATAATTATTTTTGAAAAATTGTAATTAGAATAAAAAACTACAATGCTTTTCTGTCCGTTATTATTACATTTCATTTGATTAATTTTTTTTCCTTTAGATTTTTTCTTGGTTTCTATATAGATTTTCAGTGAATATAAAGCAATACATCAAATATGATACAATAGATAAAATGCTATTTTTTGAAATGTCATGCTCAATTTCATTTTAAAAATTCTAGGAAATTGCCAAAAATGGCAATTTTCAAAAATTTTCAACGAGAAAAGTACCAAAAAGTTAAAAAAAAATGATTTTCTTCAAATGGAAATAGGTGTCAGCTTTAAAGGGTTAAATAAATTATTTGTTTTTATTTTTTATGTATCAGAGATGTAATGAATGAAATTTAATGAATAAATAAAATAATATAAAATGAATAAATAACATATTTGGAGTATATTGCACCTGTAAAAGGGCTTTCTGCCTAATACCCGAGTATAGTAGTAAGCATTTGGAAAGCGCCAAACAAAAAATTTTTTTGACTGAAAAAATCGTTTGTTTCATAGAATATGACCCCTATGGTACACTTTGAAAATTTTAAATTGTAAAAGATTAATAAAATGGAGGTTCTGAATTTGAAGAAAAAAATTTGCTTATAGAACAATTCATAATATTTATTTAAATTCTATCATTTAATTTCCAAGCACCTATATGTCATCGGAAATCATTTCTAGTTCAAAAATAAAATAATTTGGTACTTTGAGAATTAAACTGTTTATAGAAAGAAAATTATGGCCTTTTTTGGTGTCTTTTTGGTTGAAGTTATTTATTATTTTTATTTTTGTTACTTTGACTTATAATTTAGGAATTATTTTAACTTGACAAAAAATAATTTAGTGTACTAATTTACTTTCTGTATAAAGTTAAAATAAAACTTAATTTCAAAATATAGAAATTCAATTTCAAAAACTAACATTTGCCAACCAATTACAGGATTTGAAGCATGAATTATAAAATTGCGATTATTTGAGTTGCTCTCCATTTTTTTACCTCAAACTTGAAAATATATAATTGGGATACTTATAGTTTCTAAATTCCATACTGCGGGTTATTATAGAATGATAAAAGTCGGAAAATTTTGAAAAAGAATCAGTTTTTGCAAAAATGACAAACAAACAACTGCACATGCACTGATACCACAATGAGAGTGGCGCGAAATTTAAATATGAAAATCAGTTCCAGGAAACTTGCGCGAAACCTACTAGCAGCGTCCTCTGTCGACAGTAACTGAATATTTAATTGGCGAATACTTTTTACTTTACCGACCCTGCTGTGGACGCGTCAAATTCAATACATATTATAGTCGGGCCTCCACCAAGTAAACTTCCACCATGTAAACTTTCCCTCTTGTGGTGCCCCTACTACTAGTCGTTATGTTAGAATATGGTAGTTGACGCTTGCGCAAATAAATTACACACACACCCACATGTAAAGTCGAGTCTCCCCCATTTCAACTTTTCGGGGGAAGTGGTCCTGATTGTGGAGGTCGCTTGGAGGGAAAATTGAAGTTGCGCAGTAGGCATTTGCGTATGCACGTATGCATACATATGTGTGTGTAGTTTATTTGCGCAAGCGTCAAACTACCATATTCTACCATAACGACTAGTGGTGGGGGCACCAAATGAGGGAAAATTGACATGTGAAGTCACTTGGTGGTGGCCCGACTGTCTACATACGTGTATGCACAAATGCTTACTGCGCAACTTGAATTTCCCCTCCGAGTCGACCATAATAATCAGGACCACTCCCCCCGAAAAGTTGAAATGGTGGAGGTCCGAATGTAATACTATTTCAGAGCAGTAGAAAAATTTCTACTGTCAACGGAGAAGAACAAGCGACAAAAAAGTCATTGGCTCGTTTCAACCTGATTAACGTCAATTGACACCGATCTATCAGTGCCGTGAAATGCTGTTGATACAAGTTTCAAGTGATTGTGATTCCCAATGATATAAATTTTCCGTGGAAGGGTGAACGAGGACGCAGTGAGGTGTGACGAGACCAAGGGCCGAGGAGAGGCAAATCGGTTTGTGCACAGCAGTGGCAGAAAACTGGGAGGAGGTGGAACAGCAGAAAGCCAGAAACTGCCAAAGTGACGAATACAAAATATCATTCTTGCATGGCCGTTTGCTCATATTGCACCACCGCGCAGTGCTGGGGTGAAAAGCAGGCGAAGGAAGGAAAAGAAAGGCAAAAGTGTGCGCGAGGTACTGTGGAGCGGTGGAACGGGTTATCAGTGCAGCAGCGGCCGGGTGAAAACAATCGACAGATATAATACGGCCCTCGTAAAGTCCGATGTCTAGTGCTGAGGTGGTGGAGAGCTCCGTTGATCCCCCAGCCAAGAAGCGACGCGTTGCTGCCACCACGGCAGAAGGAGCCGACGACCTCGCGGCAATCGCAGACATGGCGAAAAATGGTTCGACCTCCCGGCCACAGGCCGAAATTGACGAGGGATTATACTCCAGGCAACTCTATGTTCTCGGTCACGACGCCATGCGTCGCATGGCATCTTCCGATGTTCTTATCTCAGGCCTCGGGGGTCTTGGTGTCGAGATCGCCAAGAACGTTATCCTCGGCGGTGTTAAGTCCGTCACTCTTCATGACAATGCTATCTGTCAAATTGCCGACCTTGGATCGCAGTTTTACCTGACCGAAGCTGATATTGGTGAGATTTTTTTTTTTCAGTTTCTTGATTATAGTCACACGTCAGGCCCCTGAGAATGTCTTCTATTTGCTTATTGTCTTATTTGATACTTTTTGATATCGTTGGGCGAAATTATTCGTAGGAAGTGTGAGTTATTTGATCAGTTGTTACCATAACCTATTCTCTTTATCTAGCGGACTTACGTATACACGTATTTTAATATCTGATGCAAACCTTTGGGAAACAAAGAAATCGATTATGGACTGTGATGTTAATTTTTGCTTTTTGAAATTATTTTTCTTCAATCATCTTTAGGGATAACAATCTGTCTTTCTAATAATCCCTTTTGAAAACTGTTTGTCAAAAAGAAAATTTAAAAAATCCCATGTGAAATATTCAAAGTATAAATTCAAACTATGTTTCACATTTTACAGTATCTACTCATATCGTATAAGTTTTCTGATAATATATGATCAAAATAGATCATGATTAGTCAAAAACTATTCATTGTTTAAGAAAGATTACGTATTTTGGGTTTAAAATTAAATAATGTAATGACTCAGTTATTATTGAAAATGAGCAGTTACCTGCTTTTGAAATGTTTGATCTAAAGTGCAAATTCCAAATTGGATGCTGCAACGTCCTTGTAAATTATTATAAAATCCAACAGTTTTTATTTTTCTATATTCCTTTCCGCTTTATGCTTTTAATGTTTAAAGAGAAATATTTTCAATCAATTGACAAAATAGCCTTGTAATTTTACAATTAAATTTATCCATAATTATAATTACAAGGACTTATAATGTTCTAAGATTAAAACTATATTTTTCTTTTTGAATATAATGTTAATTATTTGTAACGGTAATATAATGATTTTCAAATATCGAAATTGAAATAGATCAATTAATTATGAATTTTTAAGGAAATCAGAAAATAAATACCTTATAAAACAAACTTTACTCCAAAATGATAAGAAGAAAAGAAATGAGTTATCCATCAAGGCTATCTCTGTGTAGAGTTTATAAATCACACATATTTTATAATCTAGCAATAAATTATCACTGTTTTTTTGAAAACTTGATTACTTTTGAATTTAAAAGCTTTCGAGTTTGAATGGTTTCCAATTTAAATTCTTCCATCCCAGAACATTTAATAATATTCCACCTTTTACTTAAAAATTGTCCCGTATCAACAGATTTTCCCACTCACTTACGTTTTAATTCACATCTCAACTTGCAATTAAAATTCTTTGAGATCTTTCTAAAAGATAATTTTTTTTCAGGCAAAAATCGGGCAGCAGCTTGTTGCAACCGTCTCTCAGAACTTAACAATTATGTTCCAACTCGCCACTATGATGGTCCACTGAACGAAAGTTATCTAGAAAAATTCAAAGTCGTAGTCCTGACTGAAACTCCTCTAAAGGAACAACTTCGCATCGCCGAAATTACTCACGCCAAGGGCATTGCCCTGATCATCGGAGATAGTCGTGGACTTTTTTCCCAGGTGTTTTGTGATTTCGGTGAATCATTCACCGTCGTTGATACTAATGGAGAACCTCCCGTCAGCGCAATGGTTGCCAGTATTTCAAGAGATGTTGAAGGTGTCGTCACTTGTCTCGATGATACTCGTCACGGCATGGAAGATGGAGACCATGTCACGTTCTCCGAAATTCAAGGAATGACCGAACTCAATGGTTGTGAGCCCAAGAAAATAAAGGTCCTTGGGCCTTACACTTTCAGCATCGGCGACACAACCAAATACGGCGAATACCTTCAAGGTGGCATTGTAACCCAAGTTAAAATGCCCAAAAATTTACGTTTTCTTCCTCTTCAGGAATCTTTGAAGAAGCCCGAGTTCATAATCACCGACTTCGCTAAATTCGATTACCCGGAACAGATGCATAATGCCTTCCAAGTACTCCATCGGTTCATCGAAGAGAAGGGAAAAGCTCCGAAACCCTGGAATGAAGAAGATGCTAAGGAATTCGTCAACATCGCTAATGCTTTCAAGGAAGAAATTGGATCTGAGACGGAACTCAACATTGAATTGTTCGAGACCTTTGCCAAAGTCAGTGCAGGTAATTTGAACCCGATAAACGCAACAATTGGAGGAATAGTCGCGCAGGAAGTAATGAAAGCTTGCTCAGGCAAGTTCCATCCAATTTATCAATGGTTGTACTTTGATGCGATCGAGTGTCTACCAGCAGATCGCTCAGAACTCTCCGAAGAAGACTGTGCCCCGATTGGTAGCCGCTACGACTCTCAAATCGCAGTTTTCGGTCGCACTTTCCAATCCAAGATTGGAGGCTTAAAGTACTTTGTGGTCGGAGCTGGTGCCATTGGTTGCGAACTCTTAAAAAACTTTGCCATGATGGGTGTTGGTGCCGAAGGCGGTTGCGTTACCGTCACCGATATGGACTTTATCGAGAAATCTAATCTGAATCGTCAATTCTTATTCAGACCATCGGATGTTCAAAAGTCCAAATCTTCAACGGCAGCGAGAGTCATCAAGGGAATGAATCCGAATGTGAAAATTGTCGCTCACGAGAATCGTGTTTGCCCCGAGACGGAAAAGACATACAATGACGAATTTTTTGAGGAATTGGACGGAGTCGCTAATGCCTTAGATAACATCGATGCCCGCATTTATATGGATCGCCGCTGCGTCTATTATCGAAAACCACTTTTGGAATCGGGAACTTTGGGAACCAAGGGAAATACTCAAGTAGTCGTTCCATTCTTAACAGAGTCCTACAGCTCTTCTCAAGATCCACCAGAGAAAAGTATTCCTATATGCACCTTGAAGAATTTCCCGAACGCTATCGAACACACTTTACAGTGGGCTAGGGACAATTTTGAAGGACTCTTTCGTCAGGCCGCAGAGAATGCTGCACAGTATATTTCTGATCCACAATTTATCGAGAGAACCTTGAAGCTCCCGGGTGTTCAACCTCTGGAAGTTTTAGAGTCTGTGAAGACGGCATTGGTAGATGAAAGGCCTAGGAATTTTGAAGACTGCATCGCTTGGGCTCGTTGTCATTGGCAGGAGCAGTACAATAATCAGATTAGACAACTTCTTTTTAACTTCCCTCCGGATCAAATTACATCCAGTGGACAACCTTTCTGGTCTGGACCCAAGCGTTGTCCTTTACCATTGACCTTTGATGTCAATGAACCACTGCATTTAGATTATATCATCGCAGCGGCCAATTTAAAGGCCATTGTTTATGGGCTTGCGCCCAATAGGAATCGAGAAGAAATTGCAAAAATTGTCAGTTCTATTCACGTTCCAGAATTTACCCCGAAATCGGGCGTCAAGATTGCAGAAACCGACTCTCAGGTAATATTTAATTAAACTTTGCCTTCGTATTTAAAAAAAATACATTGGCATTAAAAATCTGAATCTCTTTTTACAGGTACAAGTTTCGAATGGAAGTGGAAACATTGATCATGAGCGACTAACTCAACTTCAGGACGAGTTGCCCAAGGTCAACGAGTTGAACAGATTGATAATAGTTCCACAGGAGTTTGAAAAGGACGACGACTCAAATTTCCATATAGATTTCATCGTAGCAGCTTCTAATCTCCGAGCCGCTAATTACAAGATTCCAGCAGCGGACCGACACAAGAGCAAGTTGATTGCTGGCAAAATTATTCCCGCTATCGCCACCACGACTTCTGTCGTCGCTGGATTAGTTTGCCTAGAGCTAATCAAGTTGGCTCGTGGTGTCAGAGACATCTCTATTTACAAGAACGGTTTCGTGAATCTTGCTTTGCCATTCTTTGGTTTCTCCGAACCGATTTCTGCGCCTAAACTCAAATATTACGAAACAGAGTGGACCCTCTGGGACAGATTTGAAGTCAGTGGTGAACTCACTCTTAAGGAATTCCTAGACTATTTCAAAAACAACCACAATCTAGAGGTCACTATGCTTTCCCAAGGTGTCTGTATGTTGTACTCCTTCTTTATGGCAAAGCCTAAATGCATGGAGCGCATGTGTTTGGCAATGTCAGAGGTTGTGAAAAGAGTCTCGAAGAAAAAACTTGAACCACACGTACGCGCTCTGGTTTTCGAACTCTGCTGCAACGATGATTGTGGAAATGATGTCGAAGTTCCATACGTGCGTTACACCTTGCCCTGATTTCAAGAGTGTGCGACCCACATTAAAAAGTAATTACTTTTCTTGATAGTCGTAGCTATTTCTACAAATTTCTATTTTACAGTACGATACAGGAAAATATTAATCGCCGTCAGTGTAAGGCTCTCTCGAGAAAGGATTGCAGATTGATTTTTGCTACTGCTTTATAGCGTTCTAATAACGAGCAAGTGTGGATATCTAGCTCGAACGTCTTACCTTGAATGATTTTTCCTTTAATCACCAGCGAAAAATTTAGATACTCAATCTCAATCACCCCAGCTCTTGTTTTGAAATTAACGATTTGTCGATAACCTTTGCGATTTTGTAATTCCGTTTTTCACTGTATCCAGTGCTCAATATTATTAAAGTTGTTAAGAAAGAACTTTGTACAAAGAATTGTATTTCCTGACCATTAGAGATTTTGAGAAATGAATATAATTGCTACACGATAGGATTAAAATACGCCAGTAAAATTTTGTCAAGTAAAGAAAATGGGAAAAGAAAGAAAGAAAACTGCTAGAAAATTAAGGGAATTGTCAGGGGAAGAATTCTGGTAAAAGTCATTTTACTGATTTATATATAGAGTGAAATGTAAATTAATAAATTATATGAGAGACTCTTGGAAAAATACTGATGGCACACTAAAATAATTAAATGTGGTAATGAACAATATATATCATTATCTTACCTCCTCCACTTTCTTGGTTGAGGAAATAAGCTGAGCACATTCTTCTTCAATTTAGCCACAAAATGCTACGAGACGTTGTTGTGTTTGTTTCACAGATTGTATCCCGTTTATATTTTTCTTTCAAACAATACTCTTCTAGGCTTCATTTCCGGTTTCTGCCTTTTCTTAGATTTTTTTCCGACTCTGAAGAATCACTCGTGAGAACTATTGTGCGATATTGCATTTAAATTTGTAAACACATTGGAAAAGCTTTTTTAACAAAAAATTAAACATTTTGGAGAAAACAAAAAAAAGTTATTTTATTAATTCTAGATATTAATGCGAACATTTATTGTAATACTTTGTCAATAGATAACGAATTAGATGTGTTTGGATTTTTTGAAATATATGAAATATAAGAATAATAACGGCACTGATTGGCATTTTTATCTTGACGAATTAAAAAACCTTCGATTTATTTTATAATTTGTTAAATACTACAAAAATTAATATCAAATATTCACTTTAAATTTAATGGTGAAATAAATAAATTAAACAATCAATATTTAATTGATTTAAAAAACATTTTCTTTTGTTTATCAACGAAATTTTAGGTTTGTCTCTTTAAAATAAATCTAGTTTAATTTTATCAATTTCAAATATTCCCGCTGTTGATAAAGTCAAGTTCACGTCTAATAAGAGACAGCATCAATTTTATGCAAAACTGCTGGAATTAATTTATTTTCGACACAGAAAATTAAAAATAAAACTTCAGAAACATATATCTCTCTAATTTTTTAATGTCAAATAGAAATTCAAAATAATATTAGTTTATATTTTGATTACCGTCGTAATTTGGTGGGAAACAAGAGACAAACATATTTTGAGGTTAGAAACGGCGCGAAAATGGCGCAGAGGACAATAACGTGAGTACCCTCTAATATTTTGTTAAATTTGACGACAACAAAAGGCAGTAATTCAATTAGTATTGTTATGGAAGGATTCTTGTATACAATATTTACTAGTATAGGAAAGAGATCGTACCGGCAGATTGTTTATTTTTATATATTTCTCTCTCAGGTCGTTCTTCTCAAAGTGTACGCCCAAGAAAGACACAAACGAAACTCCTGCAGAAGCAGAATCAAGGTATGTTCTCTACCTTAAAAGTACGTTTTCTTAAATCTCTCTCTGAATATGTTAAAGTTCTCTGTAAAATGTTTCAATGCGAGATTGCATTTATTGCACACTAAGCGGGTAGTTGATCCGTTGCCAGTGTATTCGCCTGTGATAAACAGCATTTTTAATTACCTGCATATCGGTAACAGTTGTTCCTCGAAGAAGAAAGAAGATATCGAGACGACAAATGGCAAAAGGAAAAGAAAAGACAGTTCTACTGACAATGCTTCGATAGAGTGAGTAACTTTTGTATCTCTTGTAAATTGAAGCAAGATTTATTTCTTGCGTCCTCGCCAGGCAATTCTAGATATTATTTTTGCTAAAAAAGACAAATAATTTAATATATTTCTTTCTAATTTTATCTTTCCTTATTTCCTCTACTTTTTATTTATAATTTGAAATACTTGTTTGAATGCTAAATTCTTCAGGAATTAAAAGGATAAAAGATACTGAAAGAGAATATTCTCAGGCAATGTTTTATCAAATGTTTGTTTTATCGTAGTTCACCTCCCTCAAAAAAATTGGATGGCAGCACATCGGAAACAAAGTCGAATTCATCGAGCTCACCTTCAAATTCTGTTCGCACTAAAAAATCTGGTAATAAATTTAATTTAAATATACTTTTTTGCGAAACATAATAACCATTAAATATAACAAAAGAAGTTAATATTATTTAATCCAATATGTTTCTGTTTTATGTAGGCCTTTCAAAGAAAGAAAAATCCTTAGTACCTGGAATTGCGAAAGAAATAGAGAAGAGAAAGCAAAAGACTCCGAAAAAGTCGGAAACTAAACAAAGGGAAAAGAAGTCGAAGAAAGAGCCTAGTATTGAAAAGGAAAAAGAGAACAAACCTTCGTCGGAATCATCAAAAAATGTCAAGTCCGAGCATAAAACATCCACTCCGAAAATTATGCTGGCGGCCAACGAAAAGGGAAAGAAAGAGAAAAGTAGTAAAAAGACGAAAAGAATTATTCGTCCAGTCGATTCTAGTGATGAAGAAGGTCATTTACAAGTGAGTCCTCTTTTGATTTCACAGTTTCAATTTAATTTTTCGTAAGTTCCTGAATAATTATATTATTTTTAATTCAATCAACATTAGCTAGCCGAAAGTCCAGTGAAGGAAAAAAAGGAACTAACCTCGGAAACTAAAGAGAAAGTAGATTCTGATGTGGAAACTGAAAAATCTACCTTGAAGTCAGAAAAGGAAAAAGCAATTTCAGACACTGAAGAAAAGAAGGAGGATTTAAGTACTGAAAGTGATAAATCTATTGAAGATTCCAAGACTCGGGATGAACTCGAAGAATCAAATACCGCTGACAAATCTGAAACCGAAGAGAAATCAAAATCTATTGAGGAAAAGAATGAACTCGAGGAATCAAATTCCGTTGACAAATCTGAAACCGAAGAGAAATCAAAATCTATGGAGGAAAAGAATGAACTCGAGGAATCAAATTCCGCTGACAAATCAGAAACTGAAGAGAAACCAAAACCTATTCACAGTTTTTTTGGTGAGCCAATAGAAAATAATCACTATTATTGGATAACTAATAATTTAACTTCAGATTATCATAATTCTAATACTTTTATTCAATCTTTTATCATTAGCTCCCAAACCGAAAGCAAATTCCAAGGAGAAAACTAAGAAAACGAGCAAAACTGTAAAGGGCAAGAATGAAAAGAAGAATAAAAAGGAGAAGGGGGAAAAAGAGGTTAAAGATGAGAATAGTGAAAATACTGAAAGGAAAGAAACTACTACTCATAATTACAATCCGGGTTTATCTTCATATCATCCGATTCTCGATGCTTGTTGGCGTCATGATGAAAAGTAAGTGAAACCAATTAAGGCAAAAAAAATCTTTTATGGCACTTTTTAAAAAAATATAAGTTTTTTTTAATTGCTAATTATTTTTTAAAGAGTACCCTACATTGCTCTCACTCGGACTTTGGAAATCATAGAAGACACGAGTAGTCGATTGAAAATTGTGGAAATTTTATCGAATTATTTTCGTTCTGTGATCGTTTTGAGTCCCAACGATCTCGTACCGAGTGTTTATCTCTGCCTTAATCAACTTGCACCTGCATATGAAGGTAAAGTCGGATGAATTAAATTTTTATTTTTGAAGTTACAGATTTAATTTTTAAAATATCTTTAAATAAATTAAAAAATGTCTAGATTTAATTTTAGTGGAGCTTTTATTAAAATTTAATTTATTAAATAAATTATTATTATTGTGTTTCTGTTGAAGGACTGGAATTAGGAATAGCGGATACGAATCTTATGAAAGCGATTGCTCAATGCACTGGTCGAACTCTGGCCCAAATAAAAGCAGAGGTTCAAAAAGTAGGCGATTTAGGAATCGTTGCTGAAGGAAGTCGTTCAAATCAACGAACAATGTTTCAACCAGCACCTTTGACTGTATCTAATGTTTACGGGAAACTAAAAGAAATTGCTCAAATGACTGGTCAAGCGGTAAGTGAAACCTAAATTATAACGGCTTGAAGATTAAAGTCACAATTTATTAATTATAATAAGTCCCGTTTTGTTTTCAGTCGACGACTAAAAAGACGGATAAAATCCAATCACTTTTCGTCGCCTGTCGTTTCACAGAAGCAAGATACCTTATAAGATCTCTTGCTGGAAAATTGAGAATAGGTCTTGCCGAACAATCTGTGTTACAAGTGAGTAAATTCAATATATAACATGTTGAATTATTTTATTCTAAAAAGCAAAATGTCTTCTATTTTTTGTTTTCTTTCTGTAGGCTTTGGCACTGGCTTGTGCCATGACTCCACCGGAACAAAGTTATCCTCCAGAAATCTTAGATGGGAGCAAAAAAATGTCAAATGATACTTTCAAGCAGAAGTACGATGAAATTGCTCACATTATCAAAACAACTTATTGGTAAGTTTTTTAAAGAATCTTTTACTTTGATTGTAAATTCATCTTTAAAATGTTGTTTCTTCAAAATTCAATTCTTTTAAAATCGGATTTTGATCTTGTTCTTATTTATTTATTTTTTTGTTACTGAAATTTTCTTTGAATTTTAGCGAATGTCCAAACTACGATAAGATCATTCCAGTTATATTGAAAGAGGGAGTAAAGGAACTTCCAGAAAAATGTAAGCTCACCCCAGGAATTCCACTCAAACCGATGTTGGCACATCCAACCAAAGGAGTTCAAGAAGTTTTAACACGTTTTGAGGGCATGAAATTTACATGCGAATGGAAATACGATGGTGAAAGAGCTCAGGTTCGTCTCACATTCTCAAGTTTAACAAAATAAAATAATCCCAGTAATATTTCCAACAGTACAGATTGTCTTAATTTGATTGATTTATCGACGTAGAAAATGATTTTGGTTCTAGATCCATGTAAACGAAAAAGAAGTAAGCATTTACAGTAGAAATCAGGAAAACAATACCAGCAAATACCCAGATATTATTGGAAGATTTGCGAATACACGTGGAGAAGCAGTGAAAAGTTGTATTCTAGATTGTGAAGCAGTTGCTTGGGATCGAGAAAAGAAACAAATTCTTCCGTTCCAAATTCTCAGCACTAGAAAGCGAAAGGTAAACTGGTTCAACTTGAAAATTTGTTAAATAAAGAATTTTATTTTTTGAAAAATTCCTAAAAACTTTTAATGTATTTATTACAGGATGCAAACGAAGCCGACATCAAAGTTCAAGTGTGTGTTTTTATGTTCGACTTGCTGTACTTTAATAACAAACCACTCTTGAAAGAACCTTTCATAAAACGTCGAGAATTGCTCTTGGAGAACTTTAAAGAAGTTGAAGGTGAATGGAAGTTTGCCACTCATCTTGACACGTCGACTATGGAGGAGGTTCAGGACTTTCTCGAAGATTCAGTAAAAGGTAAGCTGAATTACTTTGAATTGTTCAAGTTTTTACCAGTTGGCCAGAAATAGTAATTATAATATTGAAAATGTTTTCGGCAGGCAATTGCGAAGGTTTGATGGTAAAAACGCTGGAACGAGATGCAACCTATGAAATTGCAAAGAGATCAAGAAACTGGTTAAAGCTGAAGAAAGATTATTTGGACGGAGTAGGCGACACACTGGATGTTGTCGTGATTGGCGGTTACATAGGAAGAGGAAAAAGGACTGGAACCTATGGTGGTTTTCTTTTGGCGTGTTACGATCAAGAAAACGAGGAATATCAAAGTGTTTGCAAAGTAAGAACTAAAATCTGGAATAAAGAATTAATTACTATAATAATTAATTATTATATACAATAATAACGTGGCTTATTTTTTCAGATTGGAACTGGATTCAGCGAAGAAGATCTTCAAAAGCATTCCGAATTTTTCAAAGAACATTTGATTCCAGAACCAAAATCTTACTATCGTTACGACAGTAGTCACGAGCCAGATCATTGGTTTGAAGCAGTACAAGTTTGGGAAATAAAATGTGCGGACTTGTCTCTTTCGCCTGTCCACAGAGCAGCTACCGGCATCGTAAGAATACATTTTTCACCATACTTTAATTTTTTAATTCAGGCGAAAAACTTACTAATGCTAATTTTATCACAGGTGGATCCTGAGAAAGGCATATCTCTACGTTTTCCACGATTTTGTCGAATTCGTGAAGATAAAAATGTGGAGGATGCTACCTCTGCACAGCAGATTGCAAGTATGTACAGTAATCAAGAACAAATTAAAAATCAGGCTTCGTCTTCGAAAGCAGTTGAGGAAGATTTTTACTAATTTTAACTTGTTCCGAAAAATTGGTATTTATTGTTCTCATAAATGAGCAGGTCAGTGCAACGAGAAAATAAGGTAATGAAATGAAAAAAGAATAATTGTTTTTTTTTTTTTTTTTGAAAAATTTATGTGACTAATTTATGTTTGAGACAATTAGTAATAACGACAGTTTATGTGTAAAGTGTTTGTATGTACTGTTCCAATTGATTGGCCAGGAAGGTTGAACTGACTATATAATTTTAGTGTCAGTGATTAAACATTTTCGTTAAGGACTTGATGAAATTTTTGTGACTATAATTAATGCTATTATTATTAACTCTTTGTAGTGCATTGATAACAAACATTACAAGAATATAAGAAATAAAATAAACACGAATTTTCTTCTTTTCTTTCACGTATACGAAATTCGAGTACAGAATATTCTTGAATTACTTCCACTACTTTTTAAACGCATACTCCATAAGAAAACCTTTCAACTAGTGGTATGTGTTTATAACTAGAATTTTTATAAAAATGATGGTTTTTCTCGTTTATCCTTTTATCTCTAATATATTATTTGTACTACACTTAAAAAATTTAGAGGTTTATAGCTGATGCTAAATCCATATTCTTTAAATCTTGATTATTATGGAAGTACCAGTAAATATGTAGTTTAATATCTGCAAGATTATTATTTAAATATTTAGTCAATAAATTATATAATAATTTTTCTAAAATATATAGCATAGTATGACTAATTGACTTATTATTTATCAATTTTGATTTTGTCTTGTGCAAAAAGAGAAAATTAGGAAAACAGAAGCACAGTGGTGGGAAGTAACTAGTTAAAAGTAACTAATTACTTTAACTAGTTATCTTTTCAGGGTAACGATGATGGTAAACAAAGTTATTTTTGTAAATAGGTAACGAATTACATTTTTTTGTAACTAGTTACATTTTTTTCAGTAACAATGACTATAAAAATCGTTACTTTTCTCGTTACTTTCGAAATAATTTTTTTTATTACGACAATCAATATAGTTTATTGCTTTTGCAACGATTTTTTCATTTTGACTATTCAAATGGTGGCAGGAATCATTAGTGTGCCCGTTTAAATTCTACTTATTTTTTTATTCAAAGATCTTACCTCCTAGAATTAAACATTTTAACAAAATAATGAACCCCTATTTTTTTAAACTAATGTTTGCACCTCCGCAAGGAACTTAAATTTATAAATACGGTAAAAATTTAAATACGGTAAATTAAAATTAAAATACGGTAAAAATAAATTTTTTTCTTAAATTAAAAAATAGGCTATAATTTTTTTGGTTTAGGGAAAACTATTAGACGGTAAGACCTGAGAAATATTTTAAAGTAGCTCTAATGGGGTACCAAAATAATCTAAATTTTGAAGAATGAAGAACCTTATCCCCTAAATTTTTTTCTTATAAGAAAAAAATAACATCCCATTTTTTGTTTTTGACAAAAAAACATATTTTAAAGGTCGCTTAAGGCGCACAAAGAGAATAAAATGACTTTTTCCCCATTTTCTTGAAAATTGTTGGTTTTAGCAAAAAAATAAACAGGAAAAAAGATTTTTATTTTTTTCAGCGAACATTTTTTGCTTATATCTTTTTTGTCTCAAAACCGTTTTGGAGGCAGTAGATCACTTAAACGTGGAGAAAAAGGCTTTTTTACAATTTTTTTCTGAAATTTTTTATGAAGGTGTGAATATAAATTACATGGAAGGTAAATATACCTAAAAATGAATAACTTCTGTTTCAAATATTATATTTTAAAACTATTCATTTAGTAAAATCAAAAGTTTTATAGTTTCTTTTAAGAAATACGTGTAATTTTATGTATTTAGAACTTTTTTTATAGAAATATCATTTATTATAAAATCTTTTTAGCTAGTGAATTATTATTGTTTTTGAATATTGAATGGAGAAGCTAAAACACATTGTTGATATCGAAATAAGATTAATCTGATTTTTGGATCATTAAATTTTTGGCGGTGTTGTTCGACCACCTGTAGTAAGTACTGATTTCAATTTCACGCTTGCATGGAAAGTCACTGAAATTATTTTTTGCTCTTCCTTTTTTATGTAAAAAATGTTAAATTCATGAAGTACAAGTCGTCAAACAACACCGCCAAAAATTTAACGATTCAAAAAAAGTCCACTATTATCAAGAGATTGAAATCAGATTAAACTTATTTCGATATCTAATATGTAATAAAAACATAAAAACAACTACTACTAGCTAAAAAGAGTTTATAATAAATAATGTTTCTATCAAAAAATTCTAAATGAATAAAATAATACGTATTTCTTAAAAGAAACTATAAAAAAACTATTGATTTTACTAATTGAATAGTTTTAACATATAATATGTGAAACAAAAGTTGTTCATTTTAAGTTTATTCACCTTTCATGTAATTTATTTTCACACCATCATAAAAAATTTCAGACAAAAATTGTAAAAAAGCCTTTTTCCCCAAGTTAAGTGATTTGCTGCCGCTAAAATGGTTTTGAGACAAAAAAAGGTATAAACAAAAAATGTTCGCTGCAAAAAACAAACATCTTTTTTCGGATATATTTTTTCGCTAAAACCAACAGTTTTAGAGAAAATAGGGAAAAAGTGGTTTTTTTCTCTTCATGCGTTTTTTGTCAAAAACAAAAAATGGGATGTTATTTTTTTCTTATGAGGAAAAATCTTAGGGGATATGGTATGTATTCTTCTTCATTCTTCTTCTTCTTCTCTCATTCTTCACATTCTTCAAAATTTAAATTATTTTGGTACCCTACAAGTGATACTTTAAAATATTTCTCAGGTCTTGCCGTCTAATAGTTTTCCTTAAACACAAAAAATTAGCGACTATTTTTCATTTAAAAAAAAAAAATTTTTACTGTATTTATAACTTTAAATTTCTGGTGGAGGTAAAAAAAATTATTTAAAAAAGGGTTTCATTGTTTTGTTAAAATGTTTAATTTTAGGAGGTATGACCTTTGAAAAAAAAATAAGTAGAATTTAAATGGGCACCCCAGGAATCGTACTGGACTTAAAAAGGGGCAGATTGAACGACGACGAAACTTTCGAACAATTATTAAAGTTAAAAATAAACAAAGAATATAGATAGAAATAAGGGTTAATTATTATTTTTCTTAGTATATATTTCTCATATTTCTAAAATATAAAAGTAACGAAAAAAGTAACTATCGTTACTTTTTTTGCAAAAGTATAACTGAGAAAAAGTTATATTTTGAAACGGTAAAGATATTAGTAACTTGTTACTTTTTTTTGGTGATGTAACGGTAACGGTAACTAGTTCCGTTTAAAAAGTAACTTACTCATCCCTGCATAAGCATATAAAATTACTTCAATAGAAAAAGAATAAATAATAATTGGCTTAGCTTTTTTCGACAAATGCTACACTTGAATTACGCGCCTTTGGAAAAAATACAAACATGGCGATCCAACATCAGCGCCACCAACGCTCCATTTCTTGGCTTGTATTTTAACATTTTTTCTAAAAATATGTACAGTGTTTTAGTTTAAAATATGTAACATTAATTTTATTGCATTACATTGCATTTATTTATTTGTGCACGAAAAATAGACTCTTTAAACATATATTTCAAACAGAAACGGCAAAAATGGAAACCTAACCTCCAAAGCACCCGGCGTTGTGGGAGGTGACCAACCACAGCAAGGATACATAAGAAAGTTGAATTCTCATTGGCGGATTGTGATTGGTTTAAATTCAAAAATTGAGAGAGACGGTTTGGCGTATGTAACAAAAAAACAGTTGAACAAGCAGAGGCAAGCAAAGATGAATTGCGTGGTTGAGTGAAAGTGTGTTACTTGGAAGATTTATGTGAAAATATCGGATATTTGTGACCGGTTGTTTCACTTATGAGACAATGTCGGATAATATAAAAGTAGCTATTAAAGTTAGGCCTTTAATTGACCGAGAAAAGGACGAGCCGCTGCAATGGAGCGTAAGTGGAAATACCATCACGCCAATGGACTCCAGGCGAAAAGGCGAAGCAGGTTTTCAATTCGGTAAGTAAATAGTCTTTGAATAAATATTATTTCATTTGAATTAATTTATTTTATCTTGATTTTTACTGCATCAGTAGGCATACTGAATTTTTCTGTGGAATCACGTTTGTGAACATTTTAATCGTTTTGGTTTCTTAAAGTCATACGTCAGTTTCTCGTTTACAAAAAACAATTTATGAATTTTGTCTTCAATTTAGTGCCTTTTACATAATTTACTATGAATACTTTGTCTTATTTTAATTCTTACATAATTAACAAGCTATTGTTTTTGTTGCAAAATTGTTGCCTTATTCCATATTGCTTCAATTTTCTTGACTTGTTATCAATTTTGGTAGATCATATATTCGATATGCAAAAGAGGAACTCGGAGATTTTCAACACAGTGGTCAAACCCATCGTAAATTCCGCCGTGAATGGTTTCAACGGAACTGTATTTGCTTATGGCCAAACAGGATCAGGAAAAACTTACACAATGATGGGCACGGAATCTGAAGGCGGAATAATTCCTCTTGCAATCAATTACATGTTTGATGCCATAGAAAACACCACCGGAAGGGAATTTTTAATAAGGTTCTTAAGACATTAATTTTTATTAGTCAAAAAATAGTCCTTGAAATTATCTCGTATGGATTTGATTAAACAGAATGTTTATCTTTTCCCAGATTTTCATACTTTGAAATTTACAACGAGAAAATCAACGATCTCATGGATGTTAAAAACTCTGATTTGAAAATAAAAGAGGAAAATGGAAGGATTTTCGTCAATGAATGCTCAGAGAAAGTTACCAAAGAACCGAATCAAATGCTGACTGCGATGAAGCGAGGAGAAAAAAACAGAAGTATAGGAGAAACAAACATGAATGAACGCAGTAGTCGGAGCCATACGATCTTCAGGATTGTGAGTATCGTGCATTTCCAAAATTAAACACAGTCTGCGCACCACGCATATTCTCAGTACTATGCAAACTTTATACTCGCGATGAGAATCTATTTCTAACAACTCGGAATATTTCATTTCAAATCTTGGTTTTAAACAGGGTGTCTAGCGTCCTGTAAATCCTTGAAAACCTAGAAAAGTCCTTGAATTTTTTTTACCTGGAAAAACCTGGAAAAGTCCTTGAATTTCACTCATAGTCCTGGAATTCTTATCTCTCTACATTTGAATTAGTTTTCTTTGAATGACAGGGTTGTTATAGGACATCAGAGAATTCTTGAAAGTCAGGGAATTTAAAAATGATCAGGGAAAGTCAGGCAATACCTTCGAAGAGTCAGGGAATTTTTTTTATTCAGCAAATTATAATTATATCTCAATAAATTATAATTATAATTTAACAATTATTATAATTATAATATTAAAAAATCAGGGATCAGGGACTGACTGAAAAATAATCCCATATTCCCCTTTTTTCTCCCTTTCTCTTATTATTTTCCAAGTCTCCTAAAATCACTTTTTTTTTAGTTTCATTCCTTTTTCCCCCCTTTTTATATTCTAATTTCCCAATAATTTTCCAAGAATTATGAGAAATAGAAACTTGTGACTTTCAAAAACTCTTTTAATGTTTTCTTCAATTTCCCATGATTTCCAAATTTTCAAAATCTATGAAAGTCTCCTAAAATCTCTTAAAATCCTCCAGAATCTTTAAAACTGATTTAAAATCCTTAAAAATTCTCCAAAATATTTTCAACTGTTCTAGAATCTTCTGGATTCTACAATAATCTTTTAAAATAATATCCAAAAATTGTTCAATATTCTATAACATATACTAGACTTAATATGTAAAATTCTTGAAAAAAAACCCCAAGAAGCCACCGACCAAATTTGGACAAATACAAAATGTTCCTTTATAAATCCAAAAAAAGGGGTCCAACCAAAAGAACCCACAAAAATAAAAAAGAGGAAAGAAAAATGAGAAGGCAACCAACTAAATCCCCTATATTAACTTGATTATTGGATGTTAAATAGGATTTTAAATTTTATTTTTATCTAATTTAAATTTCTTAAATTTTAATATACTAGACTTTTTCAGAATCTTTCAGAGTCTACAAAAAATTACCGGAATTCTCTCAAATTCTTTAAAATCTTCAAAACTTATTTAAAATCTGTAAAAATTATCCAAAATACTCTAGACTGTTTTAAAATCTACAATCATTTAGATTCTTCTGGATTCTTCCAAAAATCTTTAGAATCTTCTAGATTCTCATATAATATTATATTATATGAGATAATATATATATATATTTATACACATGCATGATTTCAGCCCTTTTTGATGACTAGTGAGCGGGGCTAAACCTCTACTTTTTACTCCCTGTAAAGTGACGTCACGTATGAATAATGAAAAATTATATATCTGTAA
>JBAGKK010000485.1:2993-27864 GCA_037177015.1 Euceroptres primus | reverse complement strand
CATACATTTTTTGTATAATATGGCGTTTGTCGGATAGCGACTCCCGTGTGTCCCGGTACGCACCCTGTTTTTTTCTCCACAATTCTGAACTTTAGAAATAACTTTATCCTTTTGCAAAATGTTTAATATAATTTTAATTTCTAATTTGAAAAAAATTACAAGATGCGTTTTCAATTCTTAAAAAGTCGAATTTTGAACCACTCTTTTATTAAAGCTCCAATTTATTTGACAAATAGTTCTTTTTAAATTTTAAAATGAAATAATGAGGGGTACATTGAGAACAATGTTTAAAAAAAACCATTGGTATGGATCATTCGTAGCGCCAAGACTCAAGCTGACTGGTAATCTTCTCAGTGACAATGTAGTCTAATGTAGTTTAATTGGGCCATGGCGAATTCCATGATATCGTGTGTCAGCACAGCTGATTACAGAGGATGCGTCTTCGAGACAAGTACAGAATTGTAGGTTTTATTTCAGGGCAGACGTGTTTTAACGAAAGAGACCGTTTTACTTTAAATTAAAAATTATATCTTGTGCAAATATTTGTAGTCCCTTTAACTACCTCAAGTGCCTTAATTTTCGAATTCTTGGAAAAGCCACTTTAGTATATTTTAAATAATAATTCCTTCATTCCCATTTCCAGATAGAGATGATGGCTTAACAATTTTTTCAAATAAATAAACTATTATAAATTGGAAAATATTTATAGCAGAGATGACCTTTAGAAAATGGCTGTAATGTTTCCAAGTAATTCTGTTTTTTCTTGGCTATTCATATTTTTAAAGACTGACTTAAAAATATTCATCGTTACCTTCGTAATCTGAAGATTAACAGCTCGCACGTGTATTACTTTCTTGTTAGAGCGACTGTATAGTAATCTTTTGAGGAAAAAAAGAAGCGAGGCATAGAATAATTTATTCCGTGTGAGAATGTTCATAATATTGACTGTGGCAGAATTTCAAGAGACTCGTTTAACAGTTGATTATTGGATTCTGTGTGTATTCAGTATACCAGCTATCTATTACGAGTAATGCGCGCCGTGCTGTCTGCCCAATTCCCACTTCCCACTTGTTAATTCAACATTTACCCCATTTCCGCTTGGAGACTCACTCGGCTAGAGATTTCTTAGTAAAACCCACGCCATCATTAATGGCTTTCAGAGAGGTGGCACACCGCCGTCAATGATGATGAGATTGGCTGAGTTCCATTTGTTTTATTTATTTTGTCAATTCAAATTGGTTGTTTCAGAAATTTGATGGAACTAAAAAACCAGTTTTCAACATTTTTCCCTCCAATGGGAAATTAAATTTCATTCTTTGCAGATTTTTTAAAGATAATTATGATAATAAGAAAATAAGAAATATATTATCTTTAATAATAGAGGATTAAGAAATAATCAAAATATTTGTTTTTTTTTGGCAGGTATAATGCAGTGACTTTGATGTAGAAAGTAATTTGTTCATTTGTTGGTCCAGAAAATAATTGAAGAATAATCTCCGATGATTGCAAAGATTTTGTGAGAAAGCTTGGCGTAAAATTATTCTGTGCAAGAATGATGGTACTACGTGACCGGATATCTGTTTGAAAATAGTAGAAGTATACAAAGTCACGCACGGGATTGCATCAATGTGTCGGAGAAAATTATGTTTCCAACTCCGGGAATCCATTGTAGGTTTGTAAAACGCTATACCGATTTTTCACAAAGCCTTGCATTTCCTTTTTACCCGGAACAATATCATTCGCAGTACCAATCGAAATGTGGGTCTGTTTATAATACGATTGTTTCTAAAACTAGTTCTAGGGGTTCCTAATATAGAAATATCTAAGGTGACTTAGAGACAAAGACAAATTTAATTCAGAGTTCAAATCATACTTTCTTAGAGCAATGCAAATTATAAATAGATTAGCAAGAATACATATGAAGACATGAGAATGACAACTCAGTAAAGACCACTTGGAGTTGGCCCTTAATTAGGTTATTTTAACTTTTACTTGCGAGGCCAACTTCAAATGGTTTTTAACGAGTGTCATTCTCATGTCTTCATATGCATGCGTACGTAATTGATATTCAAAGCAGTCGGAGCAATCTAAAAAAAAGCGAAAAGTCCTCTCGACTGGGTTGGAATTGATAATCGCTCAGGATCATATAAAGTATCTAGAGCGTACTTCAACTCTCAGGATTGCGCATCCTACAAGTTTAATCAATTTCACGTAATCCCATCAGTAATGTGAGGTATATACTTTCAACAAATATATAGGTAAAACCTGAGCTATATTCAATATTGAAAGAGGGTGAAGGGAAGGAAGTATCCAGGAGGATGGGGAGGGTGGGTGTAGGTTTTTAAGGGTGAAGGGAGGGGGGTAGGAAGGAATGGCGGTGAGGAACAAGGTAGGATATCGTGCCGGTTACTGCCCCGCCCCAACTTCAGGGTCGTCTTAATTACCGGGTGGTCCAGTTCGGAACCCCATAAATATTCTGAGGCGGCACTCTTTCTGTCGAGAGTCAGCCTCAGAAAATACACACGGACTTTTGCCATGGCCCCCAGGACTCCTGCGTCTAATCCTCATCTCGAAACCTCTTGATGGTATTCTCGAGAGGAGAAACCCAGCCTGAAACCGAAAAGAGCCGATAAGCCTATCGCATTTCTGAAATTAATTTTTGACGCGTTTCGACGAGTGAGTGCAGCTGGAGAGTCCTGAGGATCGAGGATGTTGCTCCTGAGTCTGTCGAGTTTCCGAAAAAAGAAAAGAAAAAATGAGTAGTTGATGTGAGATGAGTTGCGTCGGTGTCTCATGACAGAACTGCGATTGTTATCTGCTTAGAATTTTCTGACCACCGAAGCGAAGCGATTGCCTCAGTTTAGAGAGAAGGCGAAATGCATAGGAACTGATTGTCAATTGGGATCAATGCTATTTTCATTTTGGAGGATGAATGAATTGGATGCTTTCTGAATTGGTGGGTTTCTGAGTGCTGAAGGACGTTGACTAATCGCTTTTAAATATTGTGAGAGGCTTTGATGGTAGCTGCGGGAGTGACAATTGTCTTTTAAAAATAAAAGTTTGGAGGTTTGGTTTTGTTACAGAAAATTGGGTTGCGATTTAGAATGAAGAGGGTTTGGGCAGAATCTGGATGTGGTCTGCAGCAGATTCTGGACATATATCTGTGATTACTGAGGGACTGAAAATGGAAGTTGAGATTTTATGTTTTGTTGGAGAAAATTAGATTTCATGATGAATAGATTTTAGACAAAACCTGTATCTACAGATAACAGATTCTCTTTGATGGGTTTCTGAGTGCTGAAGAGGATGTTGACTAATTGATTTTAAATTGTGAGCGCTGAGAGAATAAGCTGTGAGGCTGTAAGATTGTCATCTAAGAGTAAAAGTTGGTATTTTTAGTTTTGAGAAAATTGGCTTATAGTTTATGATAAAGAACAAAGGTTTGGAGGTAGCAACTGATCTGCATCAGACTTGGTGTAGATTTCTGAATACTGAAGGATGCGTTGACCAATTGATTTTAAATTGTGAGAGGTTGTGTGAGGAGTGCGAGGATTCTGAAAATTGGGATTTTTGCTTTTGTTGCAGAAAATTGAGATGTGATTCATGTTGAAGAAATTTTGAGCAGAATCTGGATGTGATTTGCAACAGAATGAAATACTTTCTATTGTTAAAAACTAAAGTGGTCTATATTAGATGCTTAATAACCAGAAATGGATTTGAAAATTTAATTGTATAGGAATTATGGAAAAACGGATATATTCATATACTTTCCATAATAATTGGTAGTTGTTTCATATAAGATACACAACGAGTTATACAAATTATCTTCAAGAAAACTTAGTTGTTGGTCCAGTTATAATTCAATTTGTAACATGTATCGCAAACAAATTATTTCTTGGGAGAACAAATTAATTGGTTGATAAAATCATCCATTTTGTTGCTCCAACCAACCGGTTGTTTGATCTAATTTTTAATCAGTGAGTTGATTTCGGATAAACCTTTTTTTTTTCATTGAACGTGATTATAATATATTATTCATTAGGAAAAGCATTTGTTTAATTGACTTGCATTAAATAAATTTTGATTTTAATTAAACAAGTTTAGTTTGAATCAAACCAGATTTATTTAAATTAAATAAATCTTTTGTGCAGTGTACTATTTAAAAAATACTTCTTTTGGAAATCGTGCGACGAATCCATTTCTCAAATAAATCTTATATTCTATCATCTTTCACAGACAGCCGAATTGCAAACGCCTCAACAAACTCACAGGCACTACACTCGAGATTCATCGGAGGCTGAAATTTCGTAGAGACCAGGGTGTCCGGTTGGGCCTCAGGCCCCATGGGGCGGGTAGAAAACCGAGTCTTGGAGGGGGACTTTGCAGGGAAGAAACCCAAGATAGGTTGAATCAAGAGGAGGGAGGCTGGATGGACCAAGCACCAAGAAGGAGCATCCATGGAAGTTGGAAGATCTCGCGAAAGAGCAGACCTCATCCTCAACCAATCTTGAATGTGGGGAGAGGGAAAAAGCACAGCAAAAGGGACCTATAGACTGGGGCCCGTTCGCATTTGACTCGGCCCTGCCTAAACCTCTTTCAGTGTGGTTCGTTGGAATCGAGAATCGTGCTGGGATCGGGGATCGGCTCCTTCATTTACGACGGCCTCGACTTGGCTCGACCAGTCAGTAGTCACCCTACGCTTCGGTGAACTGGACGTAGAAACGGTTGCTCTGCTCGGTTCTTCGTTTGCCAACTCTGTACTTCTACCTCCGTTAGTCGCAGTGTGACGGTCAAGCTGTTCGCTTGGACACAACGCTCGAAGTGTCCGTTACGCAGTTCTACGTTGCCACGATCGACTTTCGGATCTGCAAAGTAAACGCTGATAGCAAAACCAGAGGCTGGACTTGGAGCAAAATTGACTCTGGAATCTTGTGGATTAATGCTAACAATTTATGTTTCACCTGCTGGCTTGGAAGCCACCGGAAGGATGTGCTGATCCCAGTCAACACGACCTGGTGTCTAGTGCGACGCAGGCACCAATATCGCTGTCAGGAAATCTCCAGAGGATATCAAATCCGGACTCTCTTGGAATTCCAAGATTCAAAGTGGAAGTCAAGATCCAATTGGAAAAGATTTTGGGATTGTTCTTTGGTATTGAACGCAGGCTAGTTCGATCTTGTTCTAATTGATTTATCACTGTGAATGGTGAGTGGTGGTGCCAAGTGTGAGATATTGCTGAGAGTGAGATTACATAGTGCATGGACTCGTTGAGATGCCGTGGCTGCTCACACTACGGACTTACGGCTAGCTAGGTGAGATCCTTTTTACGTGATACGTTATATCTATACTGCATGTATACTGTATAGCCTCAGGTGAGATTCCTGATGCACGAAACGAGATTCCAAGATTGCCCCCTCTCGGCAGCTTAATGCCTTGAGGAGACTTCTTCTTGGTCCGATTATTTTTGACGATGACGTGCCGCAGTTCTGCGTGCATCGCTCGTCCATTCCAAAGACCTTATCCTTCTGTCCCGCATTCCTCGAGGAGTGCACGGAAGCAAACGGTTTACAATCAGGCTCCATCGAAATACCAGAGGCGCTCTCTCTCTGAAAGCGACGGCCGGATCGAGAAGACAAGCGGATGATTTTGTATTTTTCGATTGGGATTTTATCAAAAGGGAATTCAGATAGGGATAGATTTCGATTAAATGGATTTAATCCATGGTCTAAATTTGTTGAAAATAAATTCTGTAGGTGGTATAATTTAAACACAGGTAGTGGAAATTCCGAGGAAATTCGGTAGTTGGTATAGATTGACGTCTTATAGATAGTTGGTATCGATTCAATATCAAATACCATATTATTTACTTATTATCCACACGTAGAGACAGATAATCAGCAATCGTCGACGGTAGAGCAGATAATGGATACTTATCCACATCCTGACGTAGTTTAGGAGTAATTCACAGTGACCTGCCTAATCGAAAGTGACTATGGTGATTATCTGTATTAATATAAAGGTGAATAATAATCTCACATCATGTACAATTCAGATGAAAAAAATTTTTAAAGTGTTCTGAACGATGGAACAATAAGTTTATAAATTTTGCTGAATCATAAAAGAAAACACCTTTCTGTTTCTTGGAAGTTCTTTTAATATATAGCCAAAAGACGGTTGTATCCTATAAATTAGGATTAGAAGGTAACTTGCTGGTACAAACATCAAGAGAAAATTTAGCAAGAAAATCAGAGGGCTTCTGTATTATCCTTTGGGGACAAAGTATACCTGCTCTGTGAGATTTATATATAATTACAGGTCATTTGACTGGCCATAACTAAAGACCCTGGCCAACCTAATGCTATAACGACGAATCCATGGATTCGTCTATTATATTATTCATTCCATTCTATACTTATCAGGTCGTTCACTGTCGTAAAACCCTGGCCTCCTAGGGTCTTACAGGAACCTGGGGTCCTGGAGACCTGCAGTCTGGCACTCTGGACTTGGACCTCATTGTTTGCATGGGTCCTTCTATTCTATATTTCTGTAATATACCTTATTCCTAATTTCGGATTAGTAAGGGTATTTGCTTAGGCGCTTGGAGGAGATTATTGACCGTAGGCATGCCTTTACTGATTTAGCAAAAAGAAATATTGGGAAGCTTGAAGCAAAACAGATGTTGGGCTCAGAACAATGTTAATTATTGCTATAATGATAAAAATTTATTTGGGACGTTGTTAGAATATTAAAAATTTTGAGGCCTTTACGGTTGTATCAGAATGTTTATTTAAATTCGTTGACGCGTTTCGGCCAGGTATGTGGCCCTTATCAAAGCATATTTAAAAACATGTAATATATAATATCGTTGTCCTAGGTTTTGGAAAATTAACAGAAAATTTGCGAACAAATCACAATTTTTAGAGTGTAAGAACATTGTATGAAATTAAGTTGAAATTGATGTTTTTTTTTTAAATTTATAATCTTAAAAAGGACAGTGATCTGAAATTGATAAAAGATAATTACATATGTTTATTGTATTTGGGTTTGAATTAATGCTTTAAATATAACAATACAAAGTTAGTTACAGGATTGGTCCTGGACTCATAAATTTTAAGTTACCGTGATTGATTTTTTTATTATAATTTTTATTTATTTTATCATATTTTCTTTGATTGAATTATTGCTTTTTAAAAAATAAACAAATTATTTTTATTTAAGAAACTTTTTGTTGAATTGCAAAATAATTTATTGGCTGCAGATCCATTGTGGATAGAAATTTTATGAAAATAGTTTGAAAAGTTCGATTAATAAATATCTAGCGATATTTTTGAAATGTTTCATTCATTTCATTCATATCAAAATAATTGAATTATTTTGGATAATTTTTTAAAATTTTCATTGAGGGAGTAATTTATATTAAACAATTTTTTTTGCTTTTATATCGTCAAGATTGACTATTAAATATTCAAAATTATGATGATAATTACAAAGAGTAGCTGATCCAAGTTTCCAGTATAATTTTCTTGAATATAAGTATAATGTAAAATATTATTTCACTACACTAACGGTAGTTGCAAAACTTGGATATTGGAATAAACTGATTGAAATTCTCCAAGTCCTACATTCGTAAACAGTCAAGCTGTTTTTGTAGTTGTGCTATAATTAAACTAAAGAGAAGAATAAGTAAACAGGAGTTGTGCTCAAACACTTCACTCAACTCGTTTAGATATATATCGAGAGGACAGGGTTTTAGATCAAGATTCGTCATTTTTTTCTAACTTCTTGTGACACCTATCACTAATTTAATGTGATAGAAATTATATGACCTGAAACGAGATCACTATGACGACTTTATGAATGCACATCATGGATGAAATAAAACAGGATCCAACTAGCAAAGAATATAAACTCTGAAGCTATCAAGCTACCATAATTTTGTGGTACCAGTATTTTTTTGATAATTAAATAATATCTTAAAGATCGTACAATAAATGATTTTCTTCTGGATTCTATAATTCAGGCTTCTTTTTATATAGAGATTGATCTCCTGATAATAAACATTTTTTAAGGTCTTTAAATAGAAGAAACGAGAATAGAGTAGGCATGAATATAAAATGAGCGTTTGAAATGAAAGTGATTGGATCTTGACCTTCATTGAGTAACTAGATTGTATAGTGTCTTGCAATAGCTATTCGAGATATAACTACATAGTAAGGTCTTTTTTCAATCAGTTATAGAGTTTAGGAAACTATTTGTCACTTTATTTCTTTTTGAGGATAAGAGAATAAAAAACTGCTCCTTTTCCAAAGCTAGGCTCAATAGGACGCTTCAATAATTGCTGAGCTTCATGCAAAGAATAATAAGACGCCAAAGTCTGGTTGAACAAATAATTGAGTGGAGAATTATTGAATTCCAAAATGTACGAGAAACCGGTATAAATCCATATAATTTTGCAGGTAGAAAAAAAGATGAAGGAGAAAATACTGGACTGAAGAAGCGATCGACTAAGACTAAGGAGTAACATTTAATGAGTTTATTTAAGGCCAGGGTAAAAATGAGCTTCGTAAGATGGTTTGAGTCGAGGTTCTTCAATTATGAACCAGAAAAGGAAGCCACCGACCCTGAATTAGACCCTTGGAGTCGGTAAGCAAGACTGGAGAGGTAAAATCACCGACATTAAAAAGAGCGTCGATAAGATCAGAAACGCGCATCTTCTTGGTCGGCGATTGACGGGATCCTTGGCATTGTTGGAGTCGAGGTCCCTTCCGGCGATCCAGAGTCTGCGTACACGCCACACGCCACGGGCGGCAGCTCGAGATCTGGCCAGCAAGATTATAAGAGTCTGCAGCAGACAGCATGGCTCTAGCCTCTCCTCAACGGCAGCCTTTCCGTCTCCAACTCTATCTTCCCTCCTATACAGTACATATACCTATACCGACTCGGGTAAAACGCAGGCCACGTCGTCCCACCTTTCTTTTCAAATATTCTTAGCTTCCTCTGCTTGATTACTCGGTGCGAGTATAAGACACTATAGACTGCTTTTCTGGGAACGCTTCTTTCAACATCATCGTCATACATAAAAAAAAAAACAAAAAAAACTGAAGAATTAGGGAGAAATTCTTCCTGTGGGAGAAAAAAAGTCAAAATGAATTGAAAATTTCCATTGTTAATTACATGGCAAATGATTGTTTACTTTTGCACTAGTTTTCTTGTTGAGTTTGCAGTTCCAAACTTTGATTGTCATTATTAGACTGAAAAGTTAATTGTTTAAGACAGTGAATTTAGTTGGTTTGTTGGAGTTCTTATTTTTTTTTTTTTTCAATAGTTGAAGTCACTTGAAATCAGTTCAATTCACGTAAAGTTGGTTAAAGTCAATAAAGTCACTTTCAGTTATATTTGTGGTCAGTGAAGTTAGTTGAAAAGTTTATTCAAGTCAGTAAGTTGAAGTTGGTTAAAGTCAATAAACTCAGTGAATTATCTTGAAGTTAGTTGAACTCACTAAAGTCACAAGAATTAAAATCAATGTACACTCGATAGATCTGGTTGTCAACTTCTTGTATTCTCCCTTGGCTTATGCTTATTAGTGAAAAGGGAGAAAAAAGAACGGGAATTCCAAACTGTAGTAAACATATTTAGTAAGAGTTTGGTTTGCATAAAACATGGTTTTGAATTGAGTTTAACGAATCAAAATCATTGATTGGAGGGCTGTTGATTTGTTACTCAGGCATTAATTAGATAATTGGAATAGCACTTTATCACTTCTTCTGTTCGTTTTCCTTGCAAATTCCTTTACATTTGCAAATATAAACGAAAGAAACCTTTCTTTTATTCTTTTTTTTTTCTTTATTTTCAAATTAACATACTCGCTAGTCTCATAAATAAACTTCATTAGATAGGGAAACTTTGCGTTTGTGGCAAAAAATAAAATTAAAGAAAGTTGATCAAACTTTTGAATTCACCCGCATTACATTAATTTAGGAATTATTTGTTTCAATAAAATAATATACACAAGAGGGAGTAAAACTTAAACTTTGTTGAATCAACATTCAATTTTCTTTTTCCTCGTGTGGGAGGTGCATTGACATGGGACGAAACAAATATTTTTTAACATTATACTAAAACAATAAAAAAGACTTTAACTGCCCGGTCTTGTTGAATTTGGAATTTGTAATAAACGTTTGGGGTTTTATATTGAGTAGTTAAAGCGCTCGAATGAGTGTAACGTCACATCACGTGCGCACAACGTGGTTCACCTTTCCGTGAAAAATCAAAAAGCAATACCCACGACGAGAGAAAGCTGCTTGCTTGACTCGCAGGTGCTTTGGCCCTGGTTAATAAACGCGCACCTCATCTTGCAGCTGGTCGATGCAAGCTGGTTACTCGCGTCTCGATATAATGGATTTTAAAGTATGCGCGAGAATGCGTTACGCATGTATTTACACGTCAAGATGACTTTTTTCCTCTCTTATTGGCATCGCCTGCACTTCGTAAGAACGAGTACGCAAATTAATTGACACGATCTCTTCGAAGGAAACTCTACTGACGCGCGAAACGCTTCTGGCGCAATTTAACTTGCTGTAGGAAAATTAATCAACAATTTCATTTTTTCCAGTCCCGCAGTTGGAATTTACGAGCAGACGAAAATTACCCTCTCAATCCTCTTCTCTGGAATTTACACGCGAACCCTGATAGCCTCAGAATAATATGTCATCCCTTTTATCTGTTGGCTGATCTCAATAAAATATCGGACAGGGTTTCTTATTCAGGCAGCTTAGAAAAAAAAGAAGAATTCGCTAAAAGAAGCTTCTCTTGATAAATCACAAAGCTCTCGATAAGATCCTGTGAGGTTTTATTTTAGTCTGAGGATTGGGACTAAATTTTTTGGTTGTCAAGTGTGGCGCATAATAAGAAACGATTCAGATCTGGAAATTTCATTCTTAAAAGCAATCATTTTGGATTTTATTTTCAAAGTTTAATATTTCCAATCTAAAATCTCAGATTTTTCAAATTGGATTTTTTTTCCTTGTAGAAGAGTCTTAGATGTAAGAGTGTATATCGAAACAAATTCCGAATTACGCCATTGTCGAGGTCTTGTACACGTGTACCTTTCGAATCTGTAAGTTTATATTCTTAAATTTAAATATCAGGTTGGTAATATGATGATGATAATGACGAGTTTGAAATATCTGGAACCAATCTTGGATTCACCTTTTGCTTAACAGAATTGGGCAGAGTAGCAATCTTGATTTCCATCTGATTTCTAAAAAATCGCCAATCGAATCAAAGACTTACTTTACCAGTAGGATTAACAGATTTTCAAATTCTGCTGACATTTGAAAAAAAGAAAACTAATTTAAAATTCAATTTGTATAATCCTTGCAGTCAGAATTTCCTGGAACTTTCAAATCAATTACTACTGCACACCACAGCTTTAAATTTGCAAGCCTTTTCCTTGAATCAGTTAAAGTTTCAGTTATGTCAACAAACTATTCTTTCATACTTCGCTGAAATCTCTAAAGACAGCCAAATGTAAAAACATTTACGCAAACCGAGAGATTTATTCATAGAAACGTCTCTGTCAAATGTCAATGGTGTTAATAGTATAAACAGTTAGAAATAGTGCGTTTTGAACAGTTTTCGCCAACTTAGACTTCCTCAAATACTATAACTTGCCACTTTTTCTGAAGATGTCGGTAAAATTTTATTTTAAGAAAATAAAAGGTCACCAGATGAAAACTGCATGGAAAGAAAATCAGTGACTACATCAGTTTAGCCACAGATTTTTTTTCCGTACAGAAATAGTCTTCCTGAAAAGTAAGAACCCGGTTAAAAACTATTTGAAAAAGTCTAATGATTCATCTTTTATCTGTTTTAGGAGTGTCAGTGACTGACGTCACGATGCGCATGTTGCTGCTGCTGAGATTGGTGTTAGCGGCAGCGGGTGCGCTGCTGGCGAGCGCAAATTCGCAGATAAACTCAAGCAACGACGAGATAGAACACCAACTCAATCCCAAGGAATTAAAGATGGTAATTGCAGGAGTGGAGGCCAGCCTCCTTTCTCTACTGGGCATGACGAAAAGGCCCAGACCCCAGGGAGGACCAGCCCACGTTCCTGAACCCCTCCAAAAACTCTATGCACGCCAAAACTCCATCGGAATGGCTAATATCGCCAAACCAGGAATACATGCTAGTTCAGCAAACACAGTTCGTGCCTTTAATCATGTCGGTTAGTATTTTCAGCAGTTTATTAATTTCATTTTAAACCTGACGATGCTAGGTTCAATTTTCAATTTTTAGTCAGGAGCATTCGGAAGTGAAATTGAGTTAACGATCGTTAAAGTTAAAGGCATCACGAGGTCTCGAGTTATGTTATGGGCGTTTGTCTCGCTCTACCCGCGATTCGTCTCGCTATTCCTTTTTCCATGCCTGTCCCGATTGTCAGCTAGAACAATCGGAACAGACATGATAATGCCTGTGATAATTTACAGGGAATTTTTATGTAGCATTTTTCTGACTGAAATAGTGTAGCTGTAGGTAAACTATGGGTCTCGGTCACAAAGCTGCTGAAAAGAAGGAGCTTATTTTAGAATTTAGATGTTCTCTCTCTCTCTTTTCTTTCTTGTTGATGCTTATTTAACCTCTAACCCAGACCCAAGAGCCTAACGCTAAATTAAACTAAACCAACCCAATCGTACTTAACGTCCAATAGGCAGGAACGTCTCGTGGCACGTGCTAGGACGGTGCCACGTGCGGCTCGTATTTCCTCATTAGGAAATACGGGATTCTCCAACATCATGATTCCAGGTTGCCAGGGAAAATTTATGTGGCAAATTAGTATCGAAACTCTTGTCCTGCTTAGGTCCCGTTCGATCATCTTATCCTCTTCTTTGGTCTGGGATAAATTTCCTCGAATCATTTTTATTTACATTTTCTTATGATCAAGATGATAAATAAAAACTAAGATTAGAACTTTTATTATATACTAGGCTAAAAAAATGTATTATTAAATCAAGCGATTATCAAAAGAATTTTACTTTTTGTAACAAATCTGTTTTTGCTTCTCATTAATGAATTCTCAGAAAGAATAATGACTTCCCAAATTGTATATCCAATTACTTTTTGTCCCAATATTTTGTCATCATTTTTCACTCGCTTCTCGCAATTGGGAATGAAAAGTTGCAGAGCTTGAAATCTTTTCTTCATCTGTCAAGTGGTCTGTTGTCAGTTAAACTGGTTAAAGTTTGCCTTTCTTGTATTGTGTAGCTGAGTTCTTTTGTGAGTTTGATACAACTCTAATAGACCGAAATCTTGTTGCTCCTTTTGGTGAGTCATTGTTGGCGAGAATTGAGAGGAGAAAAACCTTGACAACAATGATCGGCGTTGAAACGTCGAAAGTCAAGTCGAGTGGCTCGCTCCTGGCTGAGGTGATCCTCTTAGCTCTGCACGGCTGTTAGCATTTGACTGGACAATGGTCCTTTCGAGTGAATTATGGGTGTATCCGTGACTCGGACTTGGCATGATACGACGACACTAGAATAGGTAACGATAAAGTGTTTTAGGAGGAACCGAGGATATCAGTTACAAAGCCTCTGCTCGACCAAATGGACCATTGTCCTCTTCTGCCCTGGGACAGGATTAGCTCCTGGTCCAGCATCCTTACGTCTTATTTGTCAGACAAAATTATTTTTAGAATCGATTCCCCATTTGAGAAACATTTAGTGGACCACTTTTATTGCCAGGAATATAAAATTGTCTCTCCACAAACGACACGATGTACCTCCGGCTGTTTGCATTTCTGAGTAAAATAAAAGGAAGGAAACGAGATTCCAAGTGACAGAAACCGAGAAAAAGAAATGGAGGTCCTGAGCTAAGGTCTAAACTCTGAAAGTTTCTGGAATTTCAGGTATTGGACCGTCTCGAAAGGTGAAAGAGCTTTTCCTGCTAAAAGCAACTTTTTTAAAACAATAATATCTTTTCAGAGATTCAGGAAAGTTTGCATTGAGATTACAATTCGAGAAATTGGTTTCTAAATATCTAAATCATCTTGGCTGAGAAATAATTTTTAATCGATTTTATTTAGGACAAATCTTGAGTTGCAGAACTTGTTTAATCTTCAAAGGAAATAATTATAATTGGATAGATTCGCAGGGTGTTATTTTTAGTTTTGTTTCAAGTACCTTGTTTTCCAGAAAATTCGTCGTTAAAGCGAATAAATGTTAGCCAAGAACAATATTTTGTATTACAGATACGTGTTTTACAATTTACATAAAGATCGTGGAGAGAAGGTTCTTTTAGCTTTATAGCAGTTCACTGATAGTTAACCTTCAAGGTAACTCGGACAGCAAGTTTATATAGTGAGTGAGGTTGTGCATCAGTGCATGACATTACAGACCACTCAGTGACAATTTTGTGCGTTAGTTTGCTCTCATTTAATAATCCTTACTTTCATTCTTTGTACGCTATTTATAGTCTATCCAACTAATTATTAATCTACTTAGACTGATTTGATTTAGTAGTCTCGTGATCATCAGAGGCTTGTAAGAAGAAATTGTTATTTTTAAGTATTTTAAATCTCTATACTTTGAGTTTCTGTATGCAATTAATAAAATCTGTTTAATAATTTGAATAGAGACAGAATTTATCAATTATACCAAGGCGCAAAATTGTCGATCGAAGTCGTGTTAAAAGTCTCATAAAGAATCCTGATTAAAATATAAATTGCGCGTTATAAATAAGATGCGAGAAAGGAATCGTATAAAGAATCTGTTCTCTGCCATCAATTTACTTCCTGTGATTCATTCAGCGTCTGCTGAACGACTCAACTCTAGTAAACTACACATAATTTGCCAATGACATTTAGGAAATGAGACTCTAAAGCTAAACTCTAAACTAACTGGTTGTGCCAGTCTTTCACAAAAGTTAATCTTCCTACGCTCGAGAACTAGGAATTAAAAAAGAGGATTATTCATTCTTTTGAAAATTTATTTTTTCTCGTGAAATTTTATCGAATTTATTATTTTCTTTCAAGCAACACTATATAAAAAATAGACTCTTGCTATATTCTATAATCTTCCAAGATTAAAATAACTGTAAATAAGATTCTTTAAGTACCAGACTCTGAATGAGTTTAATTTTCTAAAATGGCAATGTTAGGTGTTACTTTTATTTTTGGTTCAAAGGAAATAAATATAATCAGGAATATGAAAGGAAAGCAATAAGCTTGGAGGAAATAATGATAAACGATATATCCAAGTCTTAAATTGAAGCAACCCTCTGGAATCCATTTCACATGGCTTTATCTTTAAAAAAGGATACGTGCGCGTTTTACGAAAGCTTGAATGGAAAGTTTCCACTGTTAAGAGGCTCATAATTTGAAACTAAATTGTGCAGTACCCAAGATCCATTATCTGAAGCGGATAATATAAATTATCCTTGGAGAGCTTCGTCCTCAGGACCACCCTCAGAGTCGCGTTGCTCCTCTTGGCTATTAATACATTGCTCTTCTGTAATATTCACTAAGCACTGTGGACTATAGTTAGGTCCAATAAAGAAGTCGTGTTCTAACTCCAAAATGTTTTTCGAGCATCCTGGTCTCGCAGTATATGCCTTTTGAGAATTATTGACTTTTCAAATTGCGGACCCTTCACAGGTTTAAATTTAAGGTGCAAACTCATATTTCCTTACTTCAAATACATTTAACGACGGTGGAGGTACTTTCGTGGATGTCATTTAGGTGTGAAATTCGCAATAAAGACAGCAGGTAAATGGTAGAGGAACAGGTTTCAAAATGAGAATACTCCACCCTCTATTTGAAAAGATTCCAGCAATTTCTGAGGTTTGCTTAGTAACTTAGTTGCACATCTGTCTTTAGATAAACCTGATGAAAAGATTAGCTTCTTGGATGTTAAAATCTTCTGTGAAATCTACATTGAAAAAAATTCCTGGTAAATGTTTTACTAGGAACACTAGTCATAAATTACCAGGAAAAATGGTAACATGTACCGAGATCTTAATATTTATAACTATTTTCTTAATTACAGTAACCATTATTGAACAGTTAAAACAACTGCAGAATAGACACGGGTTCCTCGGGGAACTAGGAAAAGCAGTTATTTATACAATTACTATTTTCCTTAGTTATTTTAATTAAGAAAATAGTCATTTCTTAATTAAAATAACTAAAAAAAAACGGAAATGGTATATATATATATATATATATATATATATATATATATATATATAACTGCTTTTCCTAGTTCCCTGAGGAGCCCGTGTCTATTCTGTAGTTTTAACTGTTTAATAGTGGTCACTATAATCAAGAAAATATTTGTAAATATTAAGATCCTGGTTCATTTTAGCATTTTTAATGGTAATTCACGGACTAGTATTCCTAGTCAAACATTTACAAGGAATTTTTTTCAGTGTTCTGGTTCGGAACTTTGGAGTTAAAAAAAAGATCTTTATGGAATATACACTCATCCCTAGATTATGGGCCAGGCTCGATTTATTGGCCAGACGGTCCAAAATCTAATGCTATTAAACTCCAGTTTGATCCGGATTTAAAGCGACGAGCGAGCAGTCTTATGTCAACATTCAGGACTGCGTATATAGTCTCTGAACGTATAAAAGTAAATGCGCAAAGAGTCGTGATGTAAACAACGTCTGGCGGCCCTGACTGCCCGAACTACGGCGCCGTCGCGGGACGCTCAGGGGCGGGGGACATAATCAGTGAAGCTTGAACGACCATGAAGGTGGCCCATAATCTAAGGATGAGTGTACACTGCTCTTCCGATTTAAGTCCGGTTTCGGGGATGGCCTGAATGGCCTTGGACTTAAATCGGAAGTCTCTAAACGTAAACAAATCAGGGCCGTATAAACTATTTCTGTTTGATTTTTGTCACGATTGAAAAATATTTTTTAAATATAAGTTTAATTCAACGTTTACTTTACTGTTAAGTTTTATTTAGTTATTATTTATGAATTATTATATATAACGCAAACCAAAACACTGAAAACGAACTGATGCGAACCGACGGAATTATCCGCTTAGACTACTGCGCACTTTGTTGCTGCGGTACTTGCGCAACTCCGCTGAGCTCCGAGCTTAGCTTTCTCGTCCCCTTGGACCCCTCATCCATGACAAAAATTCCTGGAACCCATATATTGGAGGTCCATAAAATGGTAGAGCAGTGAATATTATATATTTATCCTAAAGTCAATCGATGTGTTAGGTTGGACTTTTGAACGTCGAATTCAATAGATAATTCTAAATTAATCTTCTAATTTTAATTACCTTTTTAGATAGTCTTTAATTTTATTATCCTTTGCTTGAATTTATCACCTCCGTTTGCTAAACTCAATCCTTAATATACTATTAATGGTCGAATCTCCGTTTTATTAGAACTTGTTAAAAGCCTTAAAAACCTTTATCAAAGTTGATTGACTTTGATCTTTCACGTCATAAAATTTTATCCTGATATAGAGACCCTTTTAAGAGTGACGAAGATTATAAAGTTATTTCAGAATGGTTGTAAATCTAAAACCAACTTATTTATATGTGTTCTCGAGTAGTCCTTGACAGTTTCAGAAAGTAATTCCAATCGACAGAATAACTGTATTTTATTTGATGAGGTTAATTGGAATAAATAATAAAGAATAAAATTCATTAGATCTAATGGAAGGTATCTCTATAATAATTTATTAGAGAAAACTCAAAGATGTAGAACTATAAATCCAATTTTTTGAAATTAAATTATTATTTTAGTTTTGTAAATAAGATTGGAGGTATTTTAATGCTCATTGACTCTTTTTATTTCATCGACTGCTATCTATTAATATATCTAATTTAAAGAGAACCTTTTTGGTTTCTATTAGAAGTTGGAGATGGAAGAGATATGTTTCCGAAAGTTTCAATTGCGGTCGCGTGGAAAAAGGAGAGGTTTGGCGGCACCCCAGGCGGTCCCCCTTTTTGCCCGCCCCTAAAGCCGACTCTGAATACACCTTTATTCCCTAAAGATCTTATGTAAATAGTAGTAACAGGCTAATAATTCATCAAAATTGAAAAAGGAGAAATATTAATGGCTTGTCAAGTTTATTCACCACCTAGAGTCTCTGGGACTCTTAGAAATAGAATGATCATTTGAATCGAAAAAAATTTTGTGACTACAAGTACTTTTATTCATGAAATTGAAGAAAAAAAATCGAAGCATAATTTTTAATTGTTAAATTACGTTAAGTAAAGCATGGAAATGGAGCTGAGTGAGGGCGCAGCAGGCTTCGGAGACTTCGCTGGGCTTTGTCGAGTAGACCAGATTTTGGAGAACGGCATGATTCGACGAGATGAGTTGAAGTGATTGGCGATAGAAAACGGACAATCTGTGTCAATAGAAGGAGCAACGAGATTTAAATTTTCTGTATCAGAGAGACGTTTTTCCTGCTTTCTTTTACGACTGTCTGGTACAGAAAAACCGTTTGAGATTTTAGTTTATGAATAATCTTGCTGAAAATAATAGGTCACGTGAAGACCTTAATATTATCTTAAAATAAATAACCCTCATTTCCAAAAAAAAAAAAATTTAGCAACAGAACTAAATTGCTAAACCTTTCCAATTTTTGCTTTCAGACAGTAAGTTGGACCAAAAGTTCACGTCCCCTCAACGGTTTCGATTCCACTTTGACGTGAGCGGAATTCCAACCACGGAAAAGCTCCAAGCCTCACAACTGATTCTCTCGCGGGTATCTCTCCCAGACGACGGCCGAGAAGGTCATCGCTCAGTACGGGTATTGGTCCACGACATTATTCGACCCGGAGTCAAGGGACTTCACAAGCCCATCTTGAGGCTTATCGACAGCCAGGTAGTGGACGTCCGCAGGAACACGTCAATCATTCTAGACGTGCGCCCAGCTGTGGAAAGGTGGCTGAGCAAAAGTGGAGCCGGGAATAACCACGGGCTGCTTGTCGAGGTAGTGGGTGACCGAGAAGCCAAGAAGGTCGAGCACGTGAGGCTGCGGCGTAGCGTCACCGAGTCTCACGACTCCTGGTCCCTCAATCGGCCGACGCTCTACACCTACACCGACGACGGCAAGAGCACAGCGGCCACCGCCGAACAGATAATAGACAGACGAGAGAGACGCGCAGCTCAGCGCAAACAACACAGGAAAAATGGAAAGGAGAATTGTCGACGACATCCGCTCTACGTCGACTTTGCTGACGTTGGTTGGAATGACTGGATCGTCGCTCCACCCGGGTACGACGCCTTCTATTGCCACGGAGATTGTCCGTTTCCTATCGCCGATCATCTGAATTCGACAAACCATGCCATCGTTCAGAATCTGGTTTACTCGACAAACCCCAGCAAGGTCCCCAAGGCCTGCTGCGTTCCCACAGCCCTCAGCTCCATTTCCATGCTCTATTTGGACGAGGAGAACAAGGTGGTTTTGAAGAACTACCAGGACATGGCGGTGTTGGGTTGTGGCTGCCGCTGAAGAGTCAAGAGCTAAAGAAATCGAGAAGAGCAGAAGAGGAATGCCGAGGTGAGCCGAGTAGGCCCGAGAAGCTGTGAACCGAGGGAGCGAGCAAGCAATCTCGCATCAGGTAGGCGAGCCAAGCAACCAAGGGAAAGAAAGAGAACGAGAGCCCAGGTTGCGTTTGAACAGATTGGAATGGATTGGAATGAGTACGCTAAGACTTGTCCCCACTTGCTCGTTAGTTGCTCGTTAGAAGGAGCGAATGGCAAACGCGCGAATGCGTGACGCTGCCGCATTCTCCACAGTTTCAGTAATCAACAAACTCGGCGGCCTATGAACTAAGAGACCAATAGGCAAAGCCAAACCTCCTTGGACGCGCGTAATTTATTAATAAGGCTGTAGCAAAAACCGGTATAGATTTATTTAGCGTCCGCGGATATGCTGTTCGAAGAAACAAATGTATGTAGATGCTTGTAAGCCGAGTATGTTTTATAAGCTTATGTGTGGCTGAGTTTTTAAGCTAATGTGCGGATGCGTGTGTTTTTAAGATTGTGTGTGAGAGATCCTAGCAAATGCCCCGAGAGATTGAAATCGAGCATTTCCTTGCCAGGGGAACGATATTGAGTCGGATGGATGCGCAATCCAGCGGGATTCAAATCCGAAGGAACCTTGCCTCCGCCGCGAGCGATTCTCGATGGAAAAGTTGCGTCCGGTACACGCGCCAATGGCAAGAATGCGTGTACGATGTTGCGTCACCGACAGTCAACAACCCTATGCATGTGCGCGAGCGTAAAATCGGTAATTTTCCGATTCCCGAGTGCGACGTTACTGGTCGAATTATTATGATTGGCAGTAGTGTCGTTTTGTTTCATAGGAGCAAGACGAATGACGCAACGTCTTTCTCTTACAGCGGTCTCTCGAGGAAATTGTGTCTTCGGAATTCGAGATCTGAGAGGCGAGTTTTACAGTGACGAGATTAGACTGTGTTTAGACTAAAGACTAAAGGATAAGGCGGTAATGTTGTCGCCTTGAGTTTCTTTTTTAAAAAGCGTCCTGCTTTTGACTATTGTCCTTTTTTATGAACGCGAGTAATATATTTATGTATGTGATTCTGTGTATTACAAAATTAAATATTTAACGTAAATCGTACCTGCTTAAGGATTATTATTTATTATTTTTCCTAACGAATTTTTAGAAAACGCGTGTATATTTGTACAAATTTTTGTTAATATTATGAATAACTGTCTAGCTGCGATGTAAAATGTGTGAATAGGTAACTATGTACACACTGTAAATAAAACGTGTCTTGTAAAGTATCGTATATCGTAATAATGTATATTTTAAAGAAAATACAGATGTTTACCGATATTCGCATAGTTTTCCATTGTACATAAGGAATAAATCCGAAACTTGGTAATAACGCCTCTAGCCATTGTGTTTTTAATTATATTACCTTCCGATATTGTCCAGTTTAAAAGTAATAATTAAAAATTACGTGAAGAAATATTGAAAATTAGATTATTAAAAAAAACGATTATATGATGTTTATATAAATTTTTTTAATTACTTGAAGAAATTATCAGATTTAAAAATGTAAACCGTTGTACAGTAATTTATATTGAGAGATGGAAGTTTTGCGCATTGAATAAAATATGTAATAATAAAATAACTTTACGAGTCACGAAAGTAGAAATTCCAGTTACTCTCTCTCTTTCTTTCTCTTTCTCTCTCCATTCAAAGATTTAAGTATTTATATTCTGAGCTTTCACTTTTTTCATTGAGTATATTTTTACTAAAATATACAATTGCGTGTATGAAACGCAATTGTTAAATAAAGAGAAAAAAAAACATGAAAAAGACGATGCGGGTGGATAAAGAGAAAGTTTGAAATCTGCGAATTGTTTCGGTTGTAAGATACATTTCAAGAGCCGGAACATACCAAGAAATCCAGCTTCAATTACTACATTTAAAAAACCTTAACATAAATATATTTAACAATTTTTTTCTCCGAATACAAGCTTTTATAAATTAATAAACTTCTTCACTTAATAAAGTGTTTAGTAAAATAATTGTTTAATTAAATAAATAAAAATTAGTGAATAGAATAATTTTCCTTGCGATAGGAAGAAATAATTTTTTTGACGGATCTTAAAATCTTTATTGTCATGGGATGTTCAATACCTCGATACATAAAGACTGGTAACAAATAAGAGTGGAGTAGTGAACACGCTTTTGCGTAACTTTCAAGCGTATATGTAGGTATATGCCACACCTAGATCCACGTCAAGATCACTCGAGATTTCTGAGCGGATCGGAGGGCACTGGCTGAGGCTTTAAAAAGCGTCCGCATCCTGTTATTAAGCATCGTTAAGTGGTTCGTTATGACAAATCAAGATTTTTCTCAGCCCACACAGTTCGAAACAAAGGGCACTCGAAACTTATTATTTATCACATCCTGCCCAGGAAACATCTTCTTCTGTGCTAACAAATTCACCGCCAGATGTTCAACAACCTTCACATGTCACCCAAAACTCCACTATGAAATTTATTACTTTTTAATAGCAGTCGCTACATTTCTTCATTCATTCTTTCTGAATTCTGTTATTTTTTTATTTTGATTCTTGACCTCAACTTCTTCAAAGCAATGCAATTTTCGCTACATTTCTTCATTCATCCTTTCTGAATTCTGTTATTTTTTTATTTTGATTTTTGACCTCAACTTCTTCAAAGCAAAGCAATTTTTTGAATGGGCAGTTTCATTATAAATTGAACCTCTTGATATTTGCGCAATTTAAACTTTTGATTAACAATTTTTTAAAGTTAAGGATTTTGAAAGTCAGTTGTTTCTTATGATTCTTTAAAAGGTCATTCATTCATCATTGTTCCATCGAACATCGAAGAATCGAATCAAAGTCCATTATAAAATAAATAATTCAATGTGAATCCTTGCCTCTATAAAAAGGCTTCTAATAAATTCCCCATGTTTCTTTTTCTCTTAACCAGATATAAAATCTCACCCATCCCACAAGTTCTCATAAATTCCTCCTGTAACCGCCCATGTTCCCATCACCAGGATTCAAGTTTTTCAAACTCGTCCTCTTTGATGCAGAGCCTCATTCATGAATCAGCAATCCTTTTGCCATTAAACAGGATCGTATTTATGAATCATTCGGTATTGGTTATTAAGCAGCATGGGCAATAGCACCTGTCCACCTCCTTATTATGGAGAAAAGCAAACCGCATGACAATTGGCTAATAGGGCTGGATCTGATGATAGTGAAGGAGCGGCGGTGCTTTCTTAAGCGTCGTCGGTCGAAAAAGGGGACGTGGAAATTGTTTCATAATGAGGGTGATGTTAGAACAACGCGCCGTATAGTTGAGTAGTCTTTGTTTTAGAATCCCCCTTGGGGTCCTGAGTGAGCGTTTTACCACACAGGTAGAGAATGCGGTTCGCGTTGGTTCCCCCATGCTCCCATGCTTCCCTCTAACACGTTCGTACTTGTCTCCACACGCACAGGCACAAGTACTTGCAAGGGAGAAAAGTATACAGGGTGTCTACTCAGCCTCCACACTACATCATCTCCAGATTCATCAGTATACCGCTCTTATTTGTCACACAACCACCAAATCCATTTTGTCCCATTCATCCTCGAATCTGGAAAATCAAACAGACCATGTGAGAAAATAGCACTCGCATAAAAAGTCGTGCTAACAAATTGGATCCACCTCTGAGATTGATTCAATGAGTTGACATCTCATTTTATTATAGTACTTATTATATATTTTGTTCTAAACCGCGATTGAAGAATCGGTTTCAATGATGTTTCTGAATCAGGCTTTGATCCAGTTCAATCATAATATATTTTTAGAAGGGAAGAGACTATAGTTAAGAACTCTTCTAAAAATAGTCGTTTGAACCCGATTGGACCTGATTCAAAAATATCATTAAAACCGATTCTGCAATCGGTTTCAATCGCTTTACGACTATAGTCGATCGATTCATTCAATCGGATCCTATACATATATCTATAGGATCCGATTGAATGAATCGATTTTAATATTTCTGAATCAGGACTAATCGGGTTCAAGCGATTATTTTCAGCAGGGAAGAGAAGATTTTATGAAAAATGATGAATGATTTAATTGAGTTCCATAAATATTAACACGTACTTCTCTCCGGTTCAATTGATATTTAGGATTATTTGTAATAATAAAGTTCTATCAAAAATTTGAGATTTGAAAGAAAGTTGTTCAAATCTCTGAACATCAATGTTCTAAATGGACACTTTTGACTTTTAATGTTCTACACTACCAAGAAAACATCTCTAAACACAATCTTCCCTGTAGTAATAAATTCTAAAAACGCCGATTAAATCTAGACCCCATGGCTCCTATAATGAAATCATTTGTGGAAGATGAGACACCCTGTATAAAGGAGTAGAACTCGCCCGCTTGGGTTCCATATACACACATATGGGTCCAGCAGCTCGTGTCCTATGCCATCCACTACCGTCCATTCTCCATATACTGGGTTCGTGGGACCCCCCTCGCTCCAGCCAACCCACCCACCATTCTTCCCAGGATCCAGGATGACCATGTACTATCCAGGTAATGGCTTTATTTCCAACAGATAAACTCGCTCTCTAGCTCTCGTCGAGCATCATCTCCAAGCAATATACTACTCACTCGTCGACCTTTTTTCTTCTTTCCCGGCCACACAGTTTTGGCTCTCCACTCCACTTCCTCACCTCACCATTCACTCGCCCATTTCGACCCGCTGTCTTAAGTCTTAATGACAATTTCAGGTAGTAAGAATGTTGGAAACCAAAAATCTCTTTCAACGCCGACGTTCCCGCTTTATCCCCGGGTGTCCACGTTGCGCACCCGGCGACCTCTCATCGGCGCTCTTTGTAATATGTTACCGACGATGTCGCAACAGAATTTCCATCTTAAGATGACTCGATGAGGAAAAATTTCAGTTACCACCTGAAAGAATTTTGACCCCCCTGGAGACCATCGGTGCTAAGGGCTGAACGATCCCACTTAAACGAGTTCCATCCGGTCGCGGACGAGACCACAGAGACCCCCCTGGAAGATATGGATCCAGAATTTTTTGATCGGCTTCTTTCAAGTCGTTCGAACACAAAATTGGCGACGTGTGGGGGTTTTGACAAGGCGCAAGCTTTTGCCATCTTGGAGTTGGAATTTCGTCTCTTATCCATTAATGTTGTCCTTCCTGGAAAACTGAAATTGTAAGCTTGTTAGACATGCAGAGAGAAATTTAAGATGGGGTTCTTGAGTGGGAACTATACTCATAATATCTTGTCGACTACACTCATACCTAGATTATGGGCCAGGCTCGGGGGTAGACGGTCCAAAATCTAATCCTATTAAACTCCAGTTT
>JBAGKK010000483.1:453795-464347 GCA_037177015.1 Euceroptres primus | reverse complement strand
CAACAACTTCACCAAGTTTCATCAAAATCTGAGACATGAACTTTTCGAGGTGGGAACACTTGACGAATTTTGCCCCAGGTGTATAGGTGGTGGGACACCCTTTATGTACGTATCAGTGTAATTTTAAGATAGCTGATAGCAGCCTACGTAAAATTTCGCAGACATTTTTTACAGTATACTCAAACCATAAGAACTATAAATAAAAATATTTTTAAAAAATTTAATACAAATTCAAAATTATAAAAATTGTGATGAAGAATGTGAAATCATTGTTAATATAATAAAAAATTTATTACCTAAAAATGAAATCAGATAAGGAGGGATGATTAGAAAAATAGATAAAAATATATATTTTGCTCATTTTTATTATTTCCAAATTTCGCTTAGAACCCGAAGAAATTCTTTCACAATCTAATAATGGTAATAATAATCATAATGTAATAATTGTAATAATAATCATAATAATTCATAGTAATTAAGTTTAACTTTAACGCCTGACAACGACGAAGTAAAGATTATAGATATATATATTTTTTTATGTATCATATATATATATAAGCTAATCCTTGCCCAGACACACGTATGATATGCATGTTGTTTTTTTTATTACAATATACTTAGTATTTTACTTACGGGCATATAAATAAAATCTTATTGCTTAATTTTTTTCATTAAATAGTATAATATATAATTACATATGATGATATGTTTTTGTAGTCCCAATGATTAATATGCACGCCTTTGTGCAATGCCTCGTGTGTGAGACGTTATGGACGGATTAATCCAGATACGATTAAAACATTCCCAGAACCGAGCCAATTGTTTTTTCGAATTTAACAAATTTTCAAAAAATTGCTATTTTGCTTAAACTTTAACAATTTTTAAAAATATTGATTTATTGTTTAATATCAGTTATTTTAACTAATCCTTCCATGTATAAAGTTTTTTTCACTTGCATCAAATTCGGTTTGAGTATGAAAATTCTTTCGAATTTCAGAGTATTAATTTCCATCACAATGCCCTTGTTTTAAAACTTTGTACAGCAGAAAATTTGGATTAATTAGACAAAGTCTTAGACTTTTTTTCATTATAAATCAAATTCGCTCAATTTTCAGAATGTAAAACGTATCCAGCAGTAGATTACTCGACGAAGCCTCAGATTGTCTTTACTTCGTTTCTACAAATCGACGGTCCTGTTTCTTTCATTTTTTTCTATTTTTTTTAAAATTTTTTTACCGCCACTACTGAATTTACTCACTATTATGTATACATTTAGTATTATTTGTGTCCCAATATAAAAGTTCGATTTACGTATCGAAAACTCAAAGAATCGCCGAGAAACAAATTGCTTTTCGAAACGACTTTAATGGTCCATTAAATAAATATTTTAAAAATATTTGTCTAGAAATTAATTTGTAACAATCGATGAGATTCTCTACTTAAACTGACTTAAATAACTAATTAACTCCTTAAAAATCGTCTTTCAACGTCGCTTTTCTTTAAAAGATACAATAAATAAATTAAGAAAATATATTAATGCACGAGTATGTGTCTTGTATGTACATATAATTAACTTAGTGTAAATAAATTAATACTTAAGTATAATTTCGAGAATATACAGACGAAAAAAAGACGGACAATTGGAATAAATAATTTTATACAAATTTTCTCGCAATTCTTCGAGTTTTGTTTGGGATTTTTTTTCTCGGGACACTGTGTATATATATATATAAGATTTTCTTCGACGCTGATCGCTACTGAAAAGTTATTATTAAATATCACAATAACCTCACACAAAAAGCTGCAACTAGTTTTACTGGTTTTCTTTGTTCTACGGATTATCCTCAATTACATCAAAATTAGTTCAAGAAATACTAATTACGCGCGGTAAAGTAGGTCCCATAAAAAAAGAAAACCATTCTGAAACTAATATTTCAGAAGGAAATATTTATTTGAGATATTCATTTATCATTATTTAATAATTTTATTTCGAATTTAGTACTAAATTTATTTATTTATTTTAAAAAATTCAGAATTGTTTCCTTTTTTTTCAATAGGGTAGTGTCGAGTGTGATTAAATCGTCAGTATCCATATGGATGTGTATGTGTATAATGAAACGTACATCGTTGGCCCTCATAATTTTTTTTCTTTTTTTTAAACTCCCTTGTCTAATTCAATTTGAGAAATTATTAATTTTGAACCTACAATTGACAATATTTTTATTTCTCTTCTATTTCCTTTCGCCATACCTCTTTCATTAATCCATAAACGGATTAATATATTCCATTAATTATAATATTCACGTATATTCCAATTTCCTACTAACGTACAACAATCTCGTAAATTAAGTTAATTGCTAACATTAAGCTTTCGGTACTTTCATGCAGAGTAACTGCTTTCTTAAATTATTATTCCAGTAATGATTATTAAATAATTATTGGTCGGTAAGGTCTTTCTTGTAAAAAAGTGGTCGAGCACTCGACAAATCGATTAATCACTGTGAAAACTGATTTCAGCTTCTTCAGACATTTAAATTTATTTTTCTTTTTTGAAAAATGAATTCTGATTTTCAAGGAGGACTTAGAATTCAAGGAAATTAAATTCAATTTAGTTAGAATACAATATTGGAAAGCATTTAATAATAAGAATATCTAGTTTTTAAATCGTCCAAAGAAAAATGGTAAAAAATTAATTTGTATATAAGCTTTTCTTTGAAAATTGCCATCAGTTTTCATTCTAAAGTCTCCATTTCTCTAACACTTGTCCTCTTAATTTCTTAATAAATATTCTCGTGCGTTATGGACAACTGCAATATTTTATCCATAGTCTTCGGTGGACTTTTTCGAAGGATTTTGTCAGTGGAGCAGAATTATAAGAACAGTAAAACCGATTCGCGTGTTACAGTCCACTTGTCCCTGACACATTCTGAAAACTGACTGTCGATATGTTCGATCGAAAATCTCGTTTGCACTTGCAGTTTGCACACAGAACTCACAAAGCACGCAGACACGTCGATAAATACTCGCATACTTGTAAAATACAGACACCAAAGTCGATACAATTGCAGAAAACGGTCGCCTGAAATTTGACGCATGAAATATTTTTTTGCGTTCTCAAAAAAAAAAAAAAAATTATTGCACATATTTTTTCCTAATTTTAATAAAATCTTTGTCTTCACGCGGTATTTATTTTATTTGAATGTTAAACATCAGAGAAAAAATAAATAGCTAATATAACAAAAATTAATAATATTTTTTTCATAATAAAACTTCTCATCTGAAAATATAAAGAATTCATCAATGGAATTAAATTTCCGGAATTTAGCGGTAAGTTGCATCACTATCGCTGATCAAAAGTACTTGAGAGTACCCTCTGTGCGGAAGATTCTGCGTAATCCAAGGACATGTAATATAACAGTACCAGTCATACAGTCATGATGAAGAATTCCAATTATCTTGCTCACATATTTCCAATTCTCAAGAATCTAAGGCAATTGCGATTTTATCAGGAAAATTAGATCAATTTAATTTCTCAATTAACTTCCTCTTCTATTTTTCAAAATCAATTTTAAACATTGATTACTTATGTGCTTTACCATGGTCCATATAATTTTCAGAATTGAATCTTGACTATCTAATTCAAATTTTTTTAATAGTTCAAATTAAAACCATCAATTCAAATTTTTTAAAAAGTTCAAATTAAAACTTTCAATTTTGTAAATACAAATAAATCATGCGTCTGAGTTCGAGGCTCTCTCACTCAGTTTTCTTTCACATGAAAGTCAGTCATTCTCTCATATTTGGTACGCTCTATTTAACAACAGATGAACGCCTAAGTACAAAAATCTTGAGTCGCTGAGAAGGGTATTCAAAATCAGAAACGCAACCAGAGAACAAATTTCAAATAGCTTTCGCCTCCTATAATAATATAAATAATCTACAGACAAATTGATCCTTTATTTTTTGCCCTCGGCTGCAAATGATCTGAAAGGCTGGTTTCTATTATCTAGAATATATAATAGTTACGCTTCGAGACAAATTCAAGCGTGTCTGCGTGGGACGGGTGCAGTTAACGTTGTCTTAAGAGACACTTTCCTCGTTTCGATTTTTTTTTCCTCTCTAAATACAGCTTCTCGTTGAAGACTGATTTACTTCAAGTACTATTTTTCACAATATCTCGTCGACGGTTAATTTGTACTTCAAACCTCTCTTGTGCATCGAGAAGAAGAATTATCTAGAGAGAAAGTTTAGATCGTGGGAATTTACAAGGCTAAACCCCCTTTTTTCAATGTGGACATGATTAGTTAATTAATTCCGTTAATTAAATTCACCTTATAAACTAATATCTCCTACTCTAGAAAACACAGTACAGTTATATATTTTATAATTATAATAAATCTGTCATCGTTTCTATGAACAAAATGTGTCAGTCCACATTAAAAAAGTCGAGTTTTCTTTCTTTATTTTCCCTTAAAAGTAGGATATGTGATGAATTCCTTGCGATATGTCTTTTTCGATTACAGTCGATATAAAGGCGACGAATTACTTATTACTTTCAAAGTACTCACGAGTACTCACCCGGACTTACAATACGATCTATGAACGATACCGTCAACGAATGCTTTTAAAATAACGTTTCACAGCTGGCTTCGTATCAATAAAATGTCATGAGGTGTCTTTGTCTTTGGATCAATATTGACATCTTTGGTGATTCGCTTCAATAGTTTCGTGGTTTCGTTTTCATTCCACCTTCGTTGACAGACCTTAACTTTTACTCCAAAGAGGAAAAATATTCTCGCCTTCGTTAGAATTTCTAAGCTTCAAATTTAAGAATATTCAAATCCAAATTTGAATTTTCAAAAAATTTTTAATTGTCATTGGACAGGTCGAAGCGATTTAATTAATTTAAAATTAAATTGTCTAAACCTTTAATTAATTTAAAATTAAATTGTCCTTTAATTAATTAAAAACCTTTAATTAATTTAACATTAAATTGTCGAGTGTTAATTAAAAAAAGAACAAGTTGTGGAGACAAAAAATTTTTCCCTTCGAAATATATTTTCTAGCTCGGTCGTACACGAGTTTTCTTAACAAATAACAACACAGTTCCCTCGAAAAGTCCCCCTAAGTCTTAAATTAAGCTCGCCTGACATTCTCAACGTGAAATTATCATAGTCACGTTCCAAGTTTGTAAGTATGTATAAAGAGTTGTACGCGCGTGTGTAGGTGTATGCGTGTATGGCATGATTCAGCGTATTAATAATATATTATTTTTATGTATAATCTTATATAAAAGAAACAGAGTAGTTAGAATCATACTCTAGATACGGTACAAAATATCTGATTGACATGAAAACCTTTTCTTATTCCTCTTTTTAGTTTTTTTTTCTGTTGTTACGCGACACAGCTTACACACTTTCTCACGAGTCGTGATTACCATATACATATATGTAACCATATTTTTTATAATATATATATATAATATAATCATGTATGTATATAACTCTAATACTTTTATGCAAATACCACTCTATGTATATATATATATATGTATAATAGCGTACTATCTACTGATATGAGTTAGTTCACTTTTAAAGCACTTTAAATCCAACCTATTGATTCATCGACCGAATAAATCTCCTTATTTACTAGTAATTTTTACCGAATATCGATTTACAAATGCTTAAAGAATTTTATAAGCCCTGCTGAAAATCCACGACAGAACTATTTATTCTTTTTGCTTCGGTACACTTGTTGTGTTCCAAAAATTTTATAATTTTAGTTTATTAGCTAGATTCGAACTAAATAGGTAACAAACTTTCTAATTTAACAAATTTGCTAGTTGATATGTTTTTTATCAGTTCCATCGGAAATTCTTAGCAGAGTACTGATTTCGGCTGAGCGCGAAGTTTTCAAACAGGCGCGTGTTTTAAGATAAGGTCGAGGTGATTTGGTGATTTTTTTTACAGAAGGAAGTTTTTCCTACATTTTTGTATATTAATTACTTGTTTAAATTTAATTAATATATTTTTTTCGACTTTTTATAATATGAAAGTTCACCAAATCACGATGCTTTGCCCTAAATCTTTCTTTTCTCGACACGCTTGTAGTTTTTTTAGGAGCGATTCGACTTTAAACGCTGCGCCCCGACGCGAGAAACTTTTTTTCCGCTCAGTATCGATTCTTCGACCCAACTACGATAAAATCCCCAGAATGTCGAATCACGTGATATTAAAGCTGCATTGCGGCTTGCGGCTCGTTTCGTAATCGTCACGAAGGTCTCCCCCGTATTTTTTTTCTTATTCTATTCCTCAAAGTAACCGCACCAAAGTCCCCGAGATCTTGGAGTCTTTCTACACACGCGATTTTATGCTAATAAAGCGATATTAAACGGATTTGTGTCGCGATATAAAAATTTATTACGTCGCAAGTTTCTAAAGGTTTATAAAATATTGGAAATTCGGGGTTTACCTATTTCTGATCTTCTCTGAATTGTTACGCCAATTTATGAATAATTTTTTAAATTACGATAGCCTAAAAATTTTTCTAAGAAATTGTTTTTAGTCTCAAAAGAGACGTTTGAACGAATTAATCCGACAATCGGGACGTATCGCAGCTTGGCGACGAATTAACTTTTTCGCGGTGATTAAAGAGGAAACTGTCGACTACTCACAATGGACGTAGTTAAGGAACAAAAATATTTGGACCGGAAAATCCAACTTCGCGTGAAATTGAAGCTGCGCTTGTTTCACCTCAGGTTACTCACACTGCAGAGATTCCTGTTTTCACCCATTACTCACTCTATTTTCAAATTTCAACTCTATTCAATTTTCCAAAACAATAAATAGAAATAAATTTAAAAAATTTCTGTTCAGTTTTTTTTAAGGAAAATTCAGAGAAGATCCGATTTTTCAGAATCTGATCCTTAAACCGTCTTTAAATTTATTCTTCCTACTTTCACTCTTTCTTTAATTTTCTTTTTGCTCGGAAATTTCTCCTTTTCTTTTTCGCTCTCAAGGAATCCCGCTCCAATTAAAATCGGGCGAGACGCAGAAATCAAAGGCCGGGTAAAATGACTAAATTCGCCGTGGCGAACAGGAAGCATCGATGCGTCGACCGATGGAGAATCGAAAAGAAAGCAGTGCGATGGACCGCGGAGTCGTTTACGGCTTCTCCAAGGATAATTACATTACTCTGTAACGGTTACAGCCAAGTAGGTGTACGTGCCCTTCCTTCCTTTCTTCTTCCTTTCTCGATCAACTTTTCGATATCTCGTAGCGTGAGATCGCGAGCCACACTCCGAATCAAAAGTGGATTCGTGTCGTGTACAAACATTAGAAAGGAGTTCTACTCGAGCAGAGACTCTGTACCACCCAGTTACCCATTTCCTCACAAAAAAATTCCTACAAAATTTTTGCTTCCTGCTCACTCCGCAAATTATCCTCGAACTCTCGCTGGGAATGTCTCGAATCCAAATACTCTAATCACAGAGCATTGATCCCAATTTTAGGAATGCTCGGGTTACAAATGACATAATACAAGATTCGGAATTAATAATACTAAATTAGAAAAGGCATCTGCGGTTCGATAACCCGACTCTGAAAGTTTTCTAATAAATAGAATACAGGAATGCTTCGTTAGATAGTCTAGTAAAACACAGAAGATTTATCTAGTTTTATCACTTAAAAAAAAATGGAAACATCTTTAAATGCTAGAAATGAGATTCGAGTAGAGACAAAATTGAGTGGAAAGAATCCCCTAAAACTGTCTGAATCGGAAAATCTGAGAGTCGCACTCAGGACGGTATTGAAGTCGGAAAGTTCTGCTTTTTGGGTTTTCCTCTCTTTGTTCCACCAGTCATGCTGCGGACGGTGTGGAGAAACCAGGAGAATCCTGGCCTCGTCGTTTTTGAGTTATTTTCTCCCTATAATGCCGGGAGGTTCATGTCGGTCGATTACGATCATCATTATAGTATTAATTACTCAGCTAGCATAACATCGTTATTTCTCGCCGCTACTAATTGCGGATGCGTGTAATAAATGCCCAGTAATTTATCTCCTCACTCTTCTAATCAGGGAAACAGGGGACACGATAATCAACAGAAATCTCCTCCAAATTGCTCTTTGATAAAATTTGATTTGGAGTGGATTTCAATTGATTGGAAATGGACTCTTGAGCCCTCGGGGAAGGAATCGAATTTTTCCGCTGGATAAAAATCGGATCGGGTCGGGTTTAAGTCGGATCGACATTGACATTATGAAGTGACTTACGGTACAGTTAGCATGACTCGACCAACAGGAAGGCACTTGGGCAAATTACGTGCCGAGTTGGCTGTCGTTCTAGCACACGGGACACACCTCTATAATATATATCGTATTATTAGAGACAGATCGTTACGATATAAGTTACTATTTATACTTCAAATTTTCACTAAGGACCTTAACCCTATGATATGTTCGCATTCGTTATACAATTATTACTTAATACTCTTTCTTGCTTGCTCTCGTTCGCGCTTATTTTCTCACACACCCACTCTTCTCCTAGGACAATTAAACTCTCCTTAACAAGATACTTCGCCTTCACGATGCTGATGAAAAAACGTAAATACATGTTTTCTTAGGGCACCTTTGGTATTAAGCTTGATGTTCGTGTTCCACTTTTTTTCTCCACCTCACTCCCGCACGCGTATTTCCTAGGCAGATTGTAGAAAATCTGCATCACTTTCCTTTGATAATATCACTTCTAAACGTGCATCTCGCACGATATTGTATATACAGAGAGACTCGCCACTCCCTTCAATTCTCAATTTCTTTTTTCAATCCTTACGGGCAAATTCAGATAATAATTTTTTAAAAATTAAATTTAGCTCGGATAGGAAGTTTTCCAAAAGAAGTCAGTTGACTAAAATATTAGCCAAGCCTCAGCATGATGGCCACAAAATTTCATCCTCTAAATTCTCTGACTTTTCCGTGTCCAACAAAGTTCCCCGATATTTCCAGCTTTTTCCTGACCTGCGGTCAACCTGCTTAGCGAAGAATTTTGAATTCTGATTGTAAAAACAGATAAATTTCTAAAGAGATAAGAAGGGGAGGAGGCGTATCCCTGGGAAAAATTCGTAATACGCGTGCTGCTGCGCGATTAGATACTCAATTTTTACCTACAATTCGATAATAAGAGTGTTATACGACGTGGTGCGGGTGTTGTGACTTTAACAGTGCCTTTTTACATACAAACGAATTTCTAACGGCTCACGAGGTCGTATAGGACGACAGTCATAATAATGAGAATCATATCGCTCTAATGACGATAATAGCCATGACGAGAATAATGAGAATCGAATTAATAATGTACCTATGCGTATGCGCACTCGATGGTTGGGTGCAAGCGAATCGGGTCGATGTCTTCGAAAATTGGGTCGTCCGTCGATTTCCGATTTCAATTCGTCGTTGAAAATAAATAATTGCGTACGTTGGCTGGCGTTAAGTCGTTTAAAAAACATATAGGTAGGTACTTAGATTTATCAGCCGGACTCCCGAAGTCGCAAGCTACGTCGACGCTCCGAATGCGCAGAATTTTCCTAGTGACTGAGCCCCCAGGTTTCCAGGGCGAACCCCCTTCATGTGGTTTTCACTTTTCTTGTTTCTTTTTTTAAGTTTCAGATTGGTTTTTGCTTTTGTCTCTGTTTTTTTCTTTCTTTTTTGTTTCTTAGCGATTTTCTTGGTCGAGTTGTCGTTGTTCATCTTCATCTGGGTAATTTGGTTTCTTCTGGTTTATAAATCACAAAAAGCAGGCTCGCTTTGGAATTTCAAAATTTACATCCCGTTGATGTCGATCTTAAGGTTGCCCGTTTTCTTCTCCCTTTGATCCCTGAAAAAGGAAGAATTCAATTAGAAAAAATTATACAAATTGCGCTCAAGAGACTCTTAACTTTATAGGGTATCAATTTATTTTTAACATCAAGGCACAAAATTTAAAACCCGACTTTTATATAAGTTACTCCAAGCTTCCTTGTTCCTACTTTCATTTTCAACTTTAATTTTAAAATTTTGGACAAAAACTGAATTGTAATAGAAAAGTAAATAAACAAGAATACAGGAAGCTGAAACAACTTTTATAAAACGGAATATGAATTTCTGAAAATAATCTCAAGAGTAGAGGATTTTAAAAATTTTTTTCTTGAAATTGATTCTATCGAATTGAACCGATACAGTTTCAACAACTAATTATGAAACTATGAAAATCATTAGAAAGTAATTTTACTTTTCAAGTTAAACAATCCTTACATGGTAAAAAAAGGTAAAAATATAAAATGCTAAAACCATTCAATTCAGATGTGGATTTCCACTTCTTGAATAGTCAATTAATTGAAGACATGAGAATGACAACTCGTTAAAGACCATTTGAAGTTGCCCCCTCCTCCAAGTAATAGTTAAAATAGCCTAATTTATGGGCCAACTTCTAATGGTCTTTACCGAGTTGGCATTCTCATGTCTTCAATTAATTATAGGTATAAAGCGTCAATCAACTGCGATTTTAAAATAAAGTTGACCTG
>JBAGKK010000483.1:434978-446445 GCA_037177015.1 Euceroptres primus | reverse complement strand
TAGTTACCGTTACTGAAAAAAATGTAACTAGTTACCAATTTGTTACCTATTTACAAAAGTAACTTCGTTACCATCATCGTTACCCAGAAAAAGTAACTAGTTCAAGTAACTAGTTACTTTTAACTAGTTACTTCCCATTACTGAAAATTACTTATATCTAATTAAGCAATATGACCACAATGAAATATAGAAGGCGACCTACAAAAAAATTCGTGCAGTATATTAGCATTCTGAATGAAGGCAAAGCAAAATTAATTGTAAATGAAAAATTGGGGAAAAAAGGGGTGAGTCCATTATTAGAAAATGTTGTTGCTTCAATTTTTTCGATTAATATTTTGAATAAATTTTAAACATGCAAACTTTTATGTAGAAATTAACGACCCTCATTTTTATGAAGAAAATAATTTTCAAGAGGATTGCAAAAACCAAGGAAAGCAAAACGAACCGAATAGACCACAGATAATAAATTCTGCAACGAAAAAAAAACTGTTTTAAAATAATATTGCATCAACGACTGAGAGAAAATTTATTGAATCCATAAATTATTTCCAACACCCCAAAAAATATAATTAGTACTCTAGTTTTAATATCTAAAGAATTTATTTCACCAAATGATTTCATCAACCAAGAATAGTATCTTGAATCCCTCTTTCTTGATACCACAAACTTATCAACATATTTCAACAATCTATTTTTATTTCTTATTCATAGTAAAATATGGTGGTATAAATCTAGCTTCATATTTATAGAAACAAATGATATTCAGATCTTAGTTGATGGTTTATTTAAGCCAAAATATGCAGAACATGAAAAATGAAAGAGGTCACATTTTTCTCTCAGAAAGCAACGCCAAGACGTAAAAGCTGGCTCAGTAATTTTTCATCCAAGCCGGATATCTTAGGCAAAGAAGCATAAATAAAAAATAGCCGTTTATAAAGCGAAATAGGAAGGAGCGAAAGCTCGACCATTGTCCCAAAATCTTAAACGAACCGAGGTAATAAAACGTCTTTTTAAAAATGTAAGAATTTTTTTAAGGCAAAAGAATTTTCTTTTCTAGAACAAAAACACGATTTAACAATCACGATAATTTTTTATCTTAAATCAAAAAATATTTCAAAGCATAAGATTTTTATTTTTTTTAAAGAAAACAATGCTTGAAGGCAAAATAATTGTTCTTCAGAATAAAAGAGCTTTTTTGAAGAAGAAAAAATTTGTTGAAATTGAAAAAAAATAAATGCAACAGCTAGATCTCTTGCGGCCCAGGTAGGTATAAGCCTATCGTAGATAGAGTGAAACCTACTTCGATCCAGAGATTTGTAAAGCCCACCTCGGCCATTTTTGACTTTGCATATTCGATTCGTATTGCTCCCCGGTCGGAGGAGACCAGAAGGGATCCTTGGAGAGTGGCCATCGCTTGGGCCGCGTAGCGAACATCTTGATATTCAACAAAGGCCACTGGCGAGCCTCCCTTCGTGTGCATACGAAGCCGACAGAAACCAGGAAAACTGTGCATAAACAAGAGAAGCGTACAATACGTGCTCTAATTAGTCTAGTTAGTAGGTATTTAGGTGCGTTCGAAAAAAATTTTAGAAATCAAAAACAGACTAACAATGACAATTTTCATTTTGGGTTCCTTAAAATTTATAAATGTTAAAATTTAAAATGTATTGGTCAATATCCTGAGGTTTCGTGAAGTCAAATAAACCTCAAAATATTCGTTATTTTTTGAAAAAATTCGTTACATATTTTGGAAAAATCGCCATGTTAATTTTTTCCTAAACCTAAATAAGATGTATAATTTTCATAAATTTGGATTTTGTATTTCATTTTATCTCCGAGAAAATTTCGTTTTTATGGACCCTTTGAATCAAAATTTAAATTCTGGAAGTTCTGGAAATTCTTTCAAGCTGTTGGAAACTTTTTGTTCTCAAAATTGGTCAGTATTTAGATTGCCAAAAAAAATTATCAGACATTTTTCCAAACTTCTGCGAATAAAGAATTTTTTCAACTTATATTGGCTTCGTAAAACCTCAGGATATTATTCGATCCACTTTGAATTTGACAGGTGGCTCTTGAAAAATTAAATTTTTTAGTGCTGTTTTTTGATTTTTTAATTTTTTTTACCCACCCCTAAGAGGTATGTACACCGTTAAAAATTTCATCCAACTCAAAATACCTTCTCCAAGGAATTTTATTTTATGGAGAAAAAATCCAAATCCTGGTGGCCACAAAATTTTATTTTCGAAATTTTCCCAATAAAAACAAAAATTCTGCAGTAGCCTCTCGTTAATTATAATGCCATTATCGTCATTATAACGTAATAATTAACTATAATAATGATATTATTATATACGTTTTTCGTTTTCTGAAAAAGGGTCTGATTTCCTAGTCTAATTTTACAATTGGGTCCTTTTTATTGTATCCATTCTTGGAGTTATTTAAAAATAAGAAAAAATTCAAGAAAAATTAGTTTCTCAACTTACAGAAAAAGAAAATCGAGGAGAAAAGATGTAAAAATTGCCTGTTGATTTAAAAATCAAATTTCATTACTACGAGAATTTAAAGACTTGAATAATAAATAATATTTGTACATCTGAATTCAAAAATTGAAAATGAAAAATGAGACAAATATTTTTTACGTTGTAAATTCTATCTACATGTGCATTTTCTATATACAAGACATTTTTAACGGCGTAATCAGAAAACAATGTTGCACATTTGTTGGAGAAAAATTGTCATATTTTTCAAATTCATCTAGAGTGAATCACTTTTTATCTTCTTTCTTAAAAGAAGACTTAATTACATTCTAATTCAAGTAGCTTTTGAAATTTGTATTTGAAATTGTAAATCAAAATTTTAAGAATTGAGATTAAAAATAAATGATTAATGGCCAATTAATGAAAATAATTTAATTAAGAAAGATAATAATTTAAGATCTCAGACGAAAAGTAAGTGCAACACTGTTCTCGGAAAATTGGAATGAATGGTTCAACAGTGAATTGTGAAAATGAATCGAAATGTGATTTCTGAGTCAGGAGAATCAAAAGTAACGAGATTTATGAGCACGTTTTAATCTTTACTTTGAATATCAGAATTAAACGTCACTCTTGAAAATGAAATTGTCATGAAGGAAAAATTTAGTGAGTTCATATTTTTAAATTTATTCTTCCTTTCCATTGTTCTAAGTAGTAATACAATTCCAATTTTATTGAAAATTCTTTTCTTTTTCGAACCAAATCTAAAGCTTCTTAAAAAATCCTTTCAATCATTTGCAAAATCTAATTTCTTTTCAGTAAAATAAATTGGACCTATTGGAAAATGAAAAGTGAAATTTAACACGTAGTAAGCTGTGAATTGAGAAATATTTTTGTTAGGGATTGAATCGTTTTAATCAAAATTTAGGGAGGGTATTACCGTTGGTATCGCCATCGACATCGATTTTGATATGTGTATGGGTATCGGTATTGGTAACAATGCATAATATTTGGGTACAGACACTAGTGTGCTTAACGCATACAACTACGTCAATGGCGATGATTAGCGAATATCGATGAGTGCTAAACCAACGAATAGACAAAATGGTTTATGGGGCGGTCATCGTTTATGGTAAACAGTCATACGCATAACCATATGTACATTTGGGATACGTTTAATTAAGTTGTTTTACAAAATCTCAAAATTTACCCCATTTTGCTCACTAATACAGTTTTCTAAAAAAAACTAATATGTTTCATGAATTAATAAATGATTAATTAATTAAATCTCTAAATATCGTTTTATTCTAAAATATATTTGCAGAAGATTTCTTAAATTATTCAGAAGCTGTTATTAAGTTTAAATAAAACAAAAATTTAATTTCTGCGTGTTTCCCAGAGAGTAAATAATAATTATGGTAGTTTTGGTCGACAAAACTCATAACTGTGGTAAATGATAGTAATCTCGTGAGATCACAGACTGTAGTGAGAATCTTTCACCGCAAAATTACTGGGACTTGTCGATGGACTCGAAATCGAATATAGCTGGAAGTTTATCTAAAATCTAAACTTTAAATGGTCGTTTCCCCATTGACTATCCAGTCTACGCTACGGTGTGTGCGTTTTACGTGAAACCAGAGTTTGTGTCGATCCGTCCGCATGCGGTTATGGTTATGCTGGTACGAATAACGGTATAGCGGTTTTCTGGGTAGAGCGCAGCTTGCTGATGTAATTTCACTCTAGAAATCCTCCTGTAGACAGTGTAGACTGTAGTTTTCTGCAGTCTGCAGATTGTTTTTACAAACTCCTGAGAAAAACGCAATGATTTCTAAGTTCTCTAATCAACCTTCATTTATTAATTGTCTTAGTATTTTTTCTAACTGCAAAACAAATGAATTAAAAACAAATGAAAGTAAATAAACTTAATCCCTGATAATTAGCTTTTAGCTTTAATTTAGCTTTAAACTTTAGCTTTTAACTTGTAGCTTTAATTTTAGCTGTTCTCAATAATTTAATTTTTCCACGAGAATTTCATTCTGTTAAGCAGTTAAGTCACTTCGATACTTCTACTGTTTAATTATACAATCAATGAAATAAACCCATTAATGAATTTTAAATCATTTACATCGATTTCTAGAAATATTCCTTTAGTCTAAACTCTAAAAATTCCTTCCAATTTGAACATTTGCCTCCTTTCATTTCTAAATTTAAGACCTTTTAAAAAACTTTTTCATAAATTACGATTGTTTATCGCTGTTTGTTTGAAACTTTAGGTTCATAAAAAAATTCCAAATCCTTTTAATATCGTGTTGGTTTTACAGGATTTTTTATGGGAAACAGTTGTGAAGTTTCGCCCTTCCGAAATTGTATTTTTTAGCGAAAATAGCAAAAGCTTGAAAAAGACTCGGTACGTGCCACTGAATATGATGAGCCTCGTACAGGATCCGAGGCTCATTGCCATGATTCATGAACGTGCATAGTTTGCTTGCACTCATAATCGTGGGAAAGTACTGTACTGTAGAACACGCAGATATTTATTCGTTAACAGAGCTATACACTTGCTAGAGTTGGTGAGATCAACATTCTCGAACCAGTTATAAATAAAGTTGGGTTACACACCTCAAAACTCTCCCAGAATGACTAAGATCTACTCAGAAAAGAAAAAAAAAGAAAATAATCGATCAGCTTTAAGATTTAATTGATCTTTTGAATCAAAATTATTTCTTCTTTTTCATTTAAATTCAAATATGATTAAATTATTCTATAATTTATTTCATAAAACCAATAGAATTCATATTCTCTGAAGTATAAGTTTTAAAAATAAAATTTAGATATTGGGTTATCATTCGTTTCAACATTTCCGACAAGTCAATAAATCAATATGCACCAGCAATTTCTAGATTCGAAACTGTAATGGAGTTTCGTTGTCTGGCATGTCACATTCTGCAATAATGACCATTAAGTTAGAAACAGAAATTTTTGTCGGGAATTATTTATACTCAAGTTAAATTTTAGGGTTTCAATATCTGGAAATTTTTAAATTTGAATCTTTAATAGTTTTCAAAAAACAGATTCTAATTTATTAGAGTTCTGTTTCAGAATAAAAGGGAGTGGAATAAATTGCCAGCAGATAGTGGAATAGCCTCATTGATTCTAAAATGTTCAAGACCTCGATTAGATTTGGAGACTATTTAAACTTGAAGGATTGCAAATTAGAAAGCAGTAAAAATTCTCGAGAGTCTCCTGGGCAATTTTCTGAAAATTTATCGGGAATAAAATTTCCAGGAAAACTCTCATGAAAGTCCCAAGAGATTCCTGGGGGAAATTCTTGTAGAATTCCCAGGACTCTTTTTTAACATAAAGCCTTTCCATTAGAACATTTTCACTGAAAGAATAAAGAATCCAGTTTCTCAATAAAATAAACTTTTATCAGAGTTTTGTCGTAGATATAGAATTGTAGAGTAAGTGGGACTGGACAAAATTGGCCAGCACATAGTGGACGACTGGATGCGATAACGATCTAAATCTAGTGTATATGAGTGCATCGTTGAATCTAACCTGTTGAAGATCTCCTTAAGCTCGTGCTCAGAGACGAATTGACCGAGGTTCGCCACGAAGAGGGTTGAGCAGGGAGCATTGCTAACGGCGATGCTTGGTTGGGACGAAGAGGAGCCTACCGGTGACGCCAATGCTGGCGATGGTAAAAAGTGCGGTAACGAGGCGTGTATCGACGTCAACGTGGTAGGATGCGGTAGAGACATAGGTGCCTGAAAAAAAGACCATGCATAATTAATTTCAAGTTAAAAGCAACAACAAACATTTATTTCATTCATTATTCTCTCTGGTCTACTTTTTATCTAGTTCAGAACATTTTTTTATTTAAGAATGCTCCTTGTACCTCTTTAAAATTAATTAGACTCAGTACACTCAACATATTTTAATCAAAGGGAATAAATAAACCACCCGGTCCATTCAGAATGAGTAAATAATCTCCACTTCGTCAGAAAGTTTTAGTATTGAACTGAACTCAAGTTTATTTCTCTTTCAGTTGAATTTCGTTCAGCTTATTTGAAAAAAAACGTCCATAAATCTCCGAGATTTTTATTTAGCTTTTGGATTGTATAGTTTTTAGAAACTGAGGACGTTTTAGCACATTTCAGATTGAAAAGTTGAGAAAAAGAGGTTTTTTAATCTGATCGAAATGTCGCTGATAAGTTCCATATTGTAAAAGGAATGTGCTTTGTTGAATGCATTCGAGTGTGATCTACATGGGTATAATACAGGCTTTGGAAACAACATTTCTAATTGTAAGAGAAAAATACCGACCAAAACTTAATTTTCAGACACACTAATCACTTTCAAACTAATATTTACTTGATTTTTTCCCTAATTACAACAGTCAATTCTTCATCTTTTATTCAATTATGTTCTTTTCTCTCCTTTGAGCAAGAATTTTTGTTTTATGACAACAAAAGGTACATCAGAAAAAAATGTTCAAACAGTACAAAGGTTTTTTAAAAAAATAAAATAAAATTTGGAATTTGAATTTTACAATTCAAAAAGCCTTGATGTTAAAACATTTGAACTTATCCAAAAATGCAAGATTTAAATTCAAATTCGAGAGGTATTAAAATCTGAAAGCATCCAAATTGGATGCGTAGAATTTAAAGACCTTGGCCTTGGATTTCATTTTTAATTTTAGTAATCAAAAACAAATCACAGACAAGATGAATCCAGAGTTGTTTTTTCCTTTCTTCGACCGTTATTAATATCCAATAATTATTTTCTTGATTCTAGATTTTTTAATTTTGACTCTTGAAAAAGACCCGCAGTGTGGTCGAAACGTTGGAAACTTTCATAAAATAAATGTGTTTCTAACATAATTTTTTTTTTTGACACAGTGTGCGTAAAATGCGTTTTTACACACCCATATTAGTCCGTAAAACGGCTTATTACACACCCACTAATATGGATATGTTAAAAACACATTTTACGCACACTGTGTCAAAAAATATCGTATGCAACTCGTGCCTACGGTTTTACCCACTTGTGGTGATCGCGTGTGTAAAACCGCATTTTACGCACATATTGCATAATAATATTGCACATGTTGCATAATAATAATGTTGTCTTCTTAATTGACCGTAAGACCGAAATACTTTTGCAATAATTATTGGATTTTTAATTTTAATTGTTTTTGGATTTTAAAGATATTCTTTGAGTTCGCAAAGCCCAAAAGCTTTAAACCCTTGGAATTCAAATTTTTTAATTTACACATTAATTTGAAACATTACGAATTTAAAAGAAAAGATTAGAATAATTGACAATCTATAATCTCCGGAAAGTATTTAACTGAAGTCCCAAAAAAAACCTGAAAAAGATTTTTAAAAAAACGATATTCTTTGAGTTCACAAAGCCCAAAGGCTTTAAACCCTTGGAATTCAAATTCTTTAATTTACACATTAATTTAGAACATTATGAATTTTAAAGAAAAGATTAGAATAATTAACAAACTACAGTCTCCGGAAAGTATTTAACTGAATTCCCCAAAAAAACCTGAAAAAGTTAAAAAAACGATCATATTTTTTCAATTACTCTTTTGAGAGATAAAGTTTCTCGAGGACTATTAAATTTACTTTTTTTATAGTTATCTAAAATAAAAATTAAAAAATGTGAAGGTTTTTTTTCAGTCCCCTGAAGATTTTCTTTGTCAGACAATTTTGTCTTCAATTATTAAAATGATAATTAAAATTTAATAAAATGTTTTGCATCGCAGCGAGTGAAATGTTTCTGTTTGAGAATTTTGTTTTGGGTTTTGTGTTCCACCAGCGAAATGACTGCTGTGGTAGCAAGAGTCCGACGATGTGGTCGACTTGCTGTTTTGACAAAATCATCTTTTTCAGTGTACCTATATACATTAATTGAAGTAAGATTCCGAAGCCTGATGTAGTATGTACGAGTATAACCATCATGTGTCACTAACGTGCATCGGGGCGCTTGTCGGCGGCTCCAAAGCTTTGTCTGCAGATAGTCAAAGATAGGAACGTACGGGGACCTGAGGATGTAATGCGGGATGAACCAGCGTCGCATGTTGCAGGGTGCCTTGTAATTCACCGGCCGTCGAATATGCCAAGGGATGATGCCAGAGCTCTGGTCCACTCGGGAAGAATGGGCTTCCTAGGGCTGCAAAAACAATTCAGTCATATTACTCTATTTTGTTTAGCACTCAATCTACAAATTTGCTATCAATGTAAAATTCCCAATAGAATATTTTCAGATTCCAATATTATTCTTCAGCCTTTATTCTTTTTCCTCCTTTACAATATCCATCAAATAATTTTAATGAATTTATTAATTTAAGATAATCAATTTCATATAATCATCTATAAATATTCTTTTAGATATTTTGCCCAATAAGAGTTTCAGAGAAAACTGGATTATCCAGATTCAAATTTAGCTGAACTTAGCACCAATTGACATTTATGAATTTTGCAGATCATATATCAGTTTGAGTAACTGTCTCATTTTAATTATGCAGGGATAACCAGGGATGGGTAAGTTACTTTTTAAAAGGAACTAGTTACCGTTACGAAAAAAAGTAACTAATTACTGATATCGTTACCGTTTCAAAATATAACTTTTTCTCAGTTACTTTTGCAAAAAAAAATAACTATCGTTACTTTTTTCGTTACTTTTATATTTTAGAAAAATGAGAAATATATACTAAGGAAAATAATAATCAACGCTCATTTCTATCTATATTCTTTTTTTATTTTTAATGTTAGTAATTATTCGAAAGTTTCGTCATTCAATCTGCCTCTTTTCGAGTTCAGTATGATTCCTAGTGTGCCCATTTAAATTCTACTTATTTTTCTTCAAAGGTCTTAGCTCCTAAAATTAAACATTTTAACAAAACAATGAACCCCTTTTTTTTAAAAATAATTCTTTTGTACCTTCGCAAGGAACTTAAAGTTATAAATACGCTAAAAATATTTTTTTCTTAAAATGAAAAAATAGGAGGTAATTTTTTTGGTTTAAGGAAAACTATTAGACGGTAAGACCTGAGAAATATTTTAAAATGGCGCTTATAGGGTACCAAAAGGATTTAAATTTTTAAGATTGTAATAGCCTTATCCCCTAAGATTTTTCCTTATAAGAAAAAAATAACATCCCAATTTTTGTTTTTGACAAAAAACATATTTTTCTTCATTTCGGCATTTTCATTTGGCTTTTTCTCAATCTCATGACGAAAAGCACTGTATTTGCCATGTCCAAACGAAAATTTTGGCGTTTAAACTTGGCGAATAATGTACTATTAGAGGTCGCTCAAGATGCATGAAGGGGAAAAAACGAATTTTTCCTCATTTTCTCTAGAACTGTTGGTTTTAGCGAAAAAATATACGCGAAAAAAGATGTTTGTTTTTTTCAGCGAACATTTTTTGTTTATTTATACCCTTTTTGTCTCAGAACCATTTTGGAGGCAACAAATTACTTAACCTGGAGAAAAAGACTTTTTTACAATTTTTGTCTGAAATTGTTGATGAAGGAGTGAAAATAAATTACATGGAACGTGAACATTCTTAAAATGAACAACTTTTGTTTCAAATATTATATGTTAAAATTATTCAATTAGTAAGATCAATAGTTTTATAGTTTATTTTAAGAAATACGTATTATTTTATTCATTTAGAACTTTTTTGTTAGAAGCATTATTTATTATAAACACCCAATCAGCTAGTAAATTATAATTGTTTTTATCTTTTTATTAGATTTTTGATATCGAAATAAGTTTAATCTGATTTCAATCCCTTGACAATGGTGGACTTTTTTGAATCATTAAATTTTTGGCGGTGTGGTTCGACGACTTGTACTTGTAGTACAGTTTCTGGTCCTCTTGATTCGAAAGGCTTGAGTTGAATAACAATAACACTGTAAAAGTTGACAAACCGCAGAAAAGAGAAGTGACAGCCCGGGCTATGATTTTCTAATTCCATGAATTAAAAATTTTTTACACAAAAAAAGAAGAGAAAAAAATAATTGCACTGACTCTTCATGCAAGCGTGAAGTTCAAAACAGTACTTCAAGTCGTCGAACAACAACGCCACAAATTTAATGATCTAAAAATCAGATTAATCTTATTTCGATATGAATAATGCGTTTTACTTTCTCCATTCAATATGCAAAAACAATGATAATTTACTAGCTAAAAAGAGTTTATAATAAATAATATTTCTACCAAAAAAGTTCTAAATGAATAAAACTATACGTATTTCTTTTAAAAACTATAAAACTTTTGATTTTACTGAATGAATTGTTTTAGCATATAATATTTAAAACAAAAGTTGGTCATTATTAAGTAAATTCGCCTTCCATGTAATTTATATTCACACCTTCATAAAAAATTTCAGGAAAAAATGATAAAAAAGCCTTTTTTCCACGTTTAAGTGATCTACTGCCTCCAAAACGGTTCTGAGACCAAAAAGGTATAAACGAAAAATGTTCGCTGAAAAAAACAAACATCTTTTTTCCTGAATATTTTTTCGCTAAAACCAACAGTTTTCGAGAAAATGAGGAAAAAGAAAGTTTTATTCTCTTCGTGCGCCTTGAGCAATCTCTAAAATATTTTTTCTGTCAAAAACAAAAAATGGGATCTTATTTTTTTCTTCTAAGGAACAATTTTATGGGATAAGGCTATTATATTCTTCAAAATTTAGATTATTTTGATACCCCATAAGCGCCACTTTAAAATATTTCTCAAGTCTTACCGTCTAATAGTTTTCCTTAAAACAAAAGAATTACAGCGCTATTTTTTCATTTTAAGAAAAAAATTTTTTTACCCTGTTTATAAATTTAAGCTCCTTGCGGAGGTACAAAAACATTATTAAAAAAATAGGGGTTCATTATTTTGTTAAAATATTTAATTTTAGGAAGTAAGACCTTTTAAAAAAAAATAAGTAGAATTTAAATGGGCACCCTAATGATTCCTGCCACCA
>JBAGKK010000483.1:414097-434878 GCA_037177015.1 Euceroptres primus | reverse complement strand
CAAGTTCATTAGAAATATCTTGAAATCTTTGGCAGTCCTACAAAATTCTTTGAAATCCCTTGAAATTTTTTTAATTTTTTGAAATCCTTTGGAATTACTTAAAATCCCCGGAAATGTTTGAAAATCTTTAAAATCGTCCAAACTCCGTCGAAATGTTTCGAAATTCCTTGAAATCCGTGGAAATATTTGTAAATATCTTGAAAACCGATGAAATCTTTTAGAATGAGTTGAAATATTTGGAAAACTTTTAAAACCCTTTTAAAAGCCTTAAAATCCGCGGAGGTCCCTCGAAATTTGTTTGTACATACTTTCTCTATTTTTTGCATCAACTCTTTCAATATTTTAACATTTTTAATTTCTATACTGATTTTCTTATATGTAATGATTTTCTATAATGATTTTTCTAGAACTGCGAAAAAATTACAAGAAATTCATTGTATAAAAACATTATCGACCTATACTGAATTTCCTATAATATTTTTTCGTAATGGGGGATTACAAGGTATTGTCAAATATTGCATGGGATTGCAAAGGATTGCATGAGATTACATGAGATTGCATAAGATTGCAGAGAGAGTGTACACCAGCTTGCAGGAGTAATTAACCCCTTAAATATTTGTAGCTGCAAAAAATTTTTTTTTTGCAATTTTGAAAATTTAAGCCCTTAAGCTTGTAAAAAAGGGTACTAAAAGAAGTCTTTTATCAATCGATAGCAGATAATTTCCTTTGATTTCTGACTTCTGGGAAGCTTTCCCTTGCGTGACCAAGAAAATCAGAAGTAAATAGCGTGTCATCGGCCTATCTTTAGGATCACATTAGTACTTTTGTATCACACGAACTAATGGAATTGTCAATTTAATATGAAAAAAAGACTACGCTACAAATAAACATAGTAAAATTGCTTCGCAAAATTGTTGCTTTGTCACTAGATCAATATAAAAATTTGTTTGCTTCGGCATTTATCTTTTGTGTAAAGTTAAAAAAAAATAATTTTCCACGTTTACAATTGATATTTTTATATTTGCTGGAGAATTGAAAGATTAAAATTTTTAAACGTTATTAGATAAAAATAAATTAACTTAAGTATTAAATTTAATATCAATTTTTATAATATTATTGACAGTGAAGTTTTAAATTACCTTTTATGAAAATTGATTTTTTCCACAACACAGGTTCACGTGACAATCGCAAACTTATTCTCTTTGGACAACCAGATTTCACGCGAATAATTGAGATTGTGGCAAACCGAGCACTGAATCGAGTTTATGTCAATTGTCTACATTTTTTTGCAGCTTAGGTAAGCCAGTTGTCGACGTACTGGGAAAATAATCTCCCCCTTCCCTTCCCCGCCCTCTATTCAATATTCTGAAACCGATAGCAAGAGAAGCAAAGCTAGAGAATTGAGTTTTTCTGAAATTAGTGGATAAATAAAAAATAATATCCACTTCGATATTTCACAAAATTAAAATTTTATTAGCAGAATAATTTGATGCTCTGAATCAATGTTGGGTAATTTTAATAAAAGCAACGGTTAATTTAGCAATTATTTCAATTTGTGACATTTTTCCAATATGTATTGCGTTAATTTATCTTCATAATTTAATATAAACTATTTTATTTTGAGGAACTAAGTATCCAAACAAAATTATGTAAAAAGATTTTAGATCTTTTAGGCTTCAATTTTTTTTTTTAAAATGAAACTTCTAAAAATTTAATATAATTCCAAGGCTCTTAAATATAATTTTTGAAAGTCTGATTTATCATGCAATAATCTTTTTTTCTCTCACATTAAAACCATTAGAGTATGTATTTGTTTCAGAGCAAATTTTTTGCCAGTTTATGATTCATGGAAGTTGTAAATTGAATCCGAGGCTAACTTTAATAATATTTTATTGAAATATATATGTGTATTGTATAGTTTGATGCGCTTGGCACCTCGTAACAGTGAACTGAACGTTTCTATTCGAGGTAGCACTGTGCACTTTATCGATTTAGGACTGACCTCTGATTCACGCTAAACACGTGGAAACTATGGCAAAGCGACACCAAGGAATATTGTTCTTTTTCGAAATTCACAAATTCATTGCCAGTTTATTGATCGAATTCTAGAATTCGATCAATAAAAAAATATATTTACAAAAATTATTTATTTCACTTTTCCTTTAAATAATAATTACACAGGCACACAAAAAAAAGTGTGCGGAGCCAAAAAAGCGACCTATATAGCATTGTAGAATTGATCTAGCATAGTAAAAATCTGCATTGATTGGAATTTTCTGCGTACCAGTTTTTTTTTTTATTCGAGCTTCAATTTTTAGTTTAGGTCAAACTATCCAAGCAGGCCACCATAAAACGAAAGTCATTTTTTTTCGCTGTAAAATGAATTTTTTATTACCCCTTATGTTCGAAAAGATTTCCCCAGGTTTTGGCCGCAAACAAATTTTTTTTGCAAAAGTTATTAACAATGAAAATTTAATGTTACAACATGATCAACATTATTCTCGTGAACGGCTAAACGGATTTTGATGCTTCTTGCGTTGAAATTTTTGTTTAAAAATGTTCCAGAAATCTTTCTTCCGGATATAAAAACATTGAACTTGTTTAAAAAAATATCAATAGATTATAAACAAATTGAACTTTTTTTCTTTCGAAAGAAAACATTTTTTACACGTTATTCGACATTTTTTTCTGGAGAGAAATGCGAAAAGTAGTTTCTATTATAATAGAATTTTTTGTACGTTATTCTACATTTTTTCTGGAGAAAAATGCGAAAAGAAATACTAATAGAAACTGTTTAGTATTTCTTTTCGCATTCCTCTCCAGAAAAAATGTAGAATAACGTGCAAAAAAATTTTCTTTTGAAAGAAAAAAAGTTCAATTTGTTTATAAACAATTGATATTTTTTAAACCAAATCCAATGTTTTTATATTTGGAAGAAAAATTTCTGGAACGTACATTTTTAAACAAAAATTTCAACGTGAGAAGCATCAAAATTCGTTTAGCCGTTCACGAGAAAAATGTTGATCATGTTGTAACATTAAATTTTCATTGTTAATAACTTTTGAAAAAAAATTTCGTTTGCGACCAAATCCTGGGAAAATTTTTTCGAACATAAGGGTTATTAAAAAATTCATTTTACAGCGAAAAAAACGACTTTTGATTTATGGTGGTCTACTTGGGATAATTTGACCTAAACTAAAAATTCAAACTCGAATAAAAAAAAACTGATAAGCAGAAAATTCCAATCAATGCAGCAGATTTTGACTATGCTAGATCAATACTACAATGCTATGTAGGTCACTTTTTTGGCTTCGCACGCTTTTTTTTGTGTGGCTGTGTTATTTATATATCATACATTTTATTTATTTTTAAATTCCTCTTATTTTTTATATAATTTATTATCAATAATCATAAAACTAATCTTTATGATCTAAGGAAAAATTAATATTCAGATGGTGGTAATGATAAAAAACATGTAAAAACATCTTGATGTAAAAATAAATTGTTTATGATTAATATTAGTGTGTAGATGATTTAAAATGAACACGATGCTTGCATGAAATTATTGGGTGGTATAAAAAACGTTCTTTTCTATCTTCAACCCTACAATTTTCTTCCTTTAAAGATACTAATAAAAAAAAGTTCAACAAAAATTAATACCTTTCAACTTTAGGATTAAAAGACTAGAGATTCTTGAACAACCGTCAACTGGGTTAAATCTGGATCACAAGGTTTAAATATGGATTACGGGTATTACTCCGTGGAAAATTTTTTCCCCGAATGGGATTTTACTATATATCTTAAGAATATTGTCTATAAAGTTTACAGAAACAGGATTACTACAGAAGTCCAATTTCAAAATTCCAAGTCTTTTCCAGATTTTCCAGTTTTAATTTTTAAAAAATTCTAGTCAATTCGATTCAATATGCTGCTGGTCGCAAACTAATAAATGTCGGTCATTTCTGATACTGCGATAAATGAATACAAATATAATTTGTATTCATATGTAATATAATTTATTTTAATTTAAATGTAATTTGCTTTTCAGTGATTATTGAATTCTAAACAATCAATTCCTGTCAGTTTGCAATTTTATATTCCTCAGCCAAAGAGTAAAATAATTATTAAGACTTCAAAGGAGGTGTAGCTAAAAATTTTTTTCCAAATTCCATGACTTCCAGGTTTTTCAGAATTTTTTCAAACTTCGATGGCATTACCAGGTCACAACGAAACAAATGCTTTCCTTGCAGTTATCTGAGAAAAATAAATATTAAAAAGGAGTGGAAATTAAGGCTATATTCTACTTTTTCGACTTCAAAAAATCGAATTTTTTTTCTTGCTTAATTCAAAAGTATACACTATTGAGAATACGGTGTCAAAATTTGTGAACAAAATTCAATATATTTTAGAAGCTACCGGTCTTTATAGTGACTTTAAACGTGTTTTTCTCGGAACGACATTTTTTTGCACTGCGGGCATGATAAAAAAAAAATACTTGACCAATCAGTACAAAATTACAATACCCTCCCGTGTAGAAATTTCGAAAGGGTTCCAATAAGGCTCCGACAAGTTTTCCCTATTTCCCATCGGGCTTAACTGTGGAAAATTAGTAGAGGCCCCATCAGTTTCGTAACTCTCTTTTTGATCTGGGCTTCACTAGACTATCTAATAGGGTTCTAAGTGGATCACCCTTCCACAGCCTAACTACAAAAAGAACTCCGTTTGGGCTGCTATAGAGTCCTCGTTTGATTTAATTAACTGAAAGTAAATAAAATAAAACTATCAGAATATGCGAGTACTTTTCCTAAGGATGATAATTTATTCGCGGCGAATTTTAATCCCTAAGTAACAAATAAAATTCCTAACTCTTCGGAGATTCGAACCTATGTACCTATCTTAAATTTAACACATCGCAGTCGGTAATGCTAAACGTTCGCCTAAGGCCTAAGCTATCTATGGGTTTTTCGGGTTGTTGATTACAAATTCAAAGTCAAATTTATAAAATTCAAAATCGCGGATACAATGTGACGATAAAAAATTGTACAAATAGTCTGATTTTTTTGAAACTTTGAAATGAAAGGGTTTCCGAATCGTTGATTACAAATCCCAAGCTAAATTTCTAAAATTCAAAATGGCGGATACAATATGGCGATCAAAAATTGTAGAAATAGTCTGATTTTTTTAAAAATTGGAAATGAGAGATTTTTCGTGTTGCTGATTACAAATCCCAAGCCAAACTTCTAAAATTAAAAATGGCGGATACAATATGGCGATCAAAAGTTGTAAAAAATAGTATGATTTTTTGAAACATGAAAATAAGAGCTTTTTTGTGTCGCTGATTACAAATCCAAAGTAAAATTTCTAAAATTCAAAATGGCGGATCCAATATGGCGATAAAAATAGTCGAATTTTTATGAAACTTTGAACTTTAGAGTTTTTCTGGTTGTTGATTACAAAGAATCCAAAGTGAAATTTTCTGAATTCAAAATGGTGATAAAAATTGTAGAAAATATTCCGAGTTTTATGATAAGTGTTAAATTTAATATGTGAACAATTGAAAATCGTTAATGCATGTAATGTTGAAAAAATTAAAAATTAAATAGTTTTTATCCCCCTTCCACATCGCCGTATCACCGGTAAATTCTACAACACAAAATTATGTTTTTCCTTCGGCCCTGACTATATATTGCGCAAGAAAGAATCTCTTTTCGGGGCCTTATCAGGTACAGATAGATTTGTCAACCCGAAGTGAGGCAAGACATTGCTCACTAGAGCCTGATAGGAGCCCTGTCATTTTTTGCTAGAATGGTAATTGCCCACTAGAGCCTGATAGTGCCCCCTGCTAGTTTTTTCTAGACTAGAAATGCTAGTGAGGCTCACATCAAAATCGAACGTTAAATAGGGAAAGATGGGGAAATTTCTACACGTTTTACTCTTCACATTTATTTATTATTGTATCACATCAGGCAAGATTAAATAAATTATTGTTGTTATTATACCTAAATTGCAATTCAGTTAACTAAGTATAGATTAATTTGTGCGTAGTAATTGAGATCATTTTAGTTTATTTGATTTTAATCAAAATACACTTATATTTTGATTAAAACCAAATAAACTAAAAGGATCTCAATTACTACGCATAAATACAATACAATACAATACAATAAAATACAATACAAGTGTATTTTGATTAAAACCAAATAAACTAAAATGATCTCAATTACTATGCACAAATTAATCTAAAATAAACTAAAATGAACTAAATTATTGAGCACAAATTAATCTATATTTTTTAGTTAACTGAATTACAATTTTGGAATAATAATAACAATAATTTATTTAAGCTTGCCTGATGTGAGATACAAAAATGAATGAATGTGAAAGAGTAAAGATATTGTAATAATTTTAAGTTTAGAATAAAAATATTGTTCTTAGAACTTTTATATATACTTCATCTTTTTTTTTAGTTATTAAAATATTTCCGAAACTTCATTCTCTGCATTGTGACTTTACTAACCTTACTATACAGAACAAAATAAATTAATATAGATTACTTTAAATAACATAAGTCTGTAAAGCGTGTAAAATGTTCTTAAATATTCATTACATTATTGCAAATAAGCGTAAGAGTTTGTATTTGGATTATTTTTAAAAGATCGGGTCGGGCCGAGTAAAATTTTCGGCCGAGAAAGTAGAATATAGCCTTAAGATTAATATCTCAGAGTGGCCACAAGATTTAATTTTTCAATTTCCCTGATATTTCCCTGATTTGTAGACAAATTTCTCTGACTGAAAAGTATTAAGGTAAATGTCCCAGTATTCGTGACCTTAGTCTCAGTGATCGTTTCGCCGTAAATCTTATTTTTTAAGCATTTATACTTGATTGTTATTGCTTTTGATTATAAATAATGCTAAAGCTCGTTATTTTTTGTTTCTAAATACTTTTTTAAAGATCTTTTATAATTATTTCTTTAGGTTATGTGCCAATTTCACGATTACTGGGACCGGTACGATTACTAGGTCATCTACTTTATAAAAGCGAATAACACAGAAAAAGCTAAAGTTAAAAATGGTTGCAGGTAATTTTTTTAAGGGATCAATTTTTATTCAGACAACTTCACGTCTTTCAAAATACATGTGTTGTCATGGAAAAACAAAAGAAAATTTAACCGTTATTTAGGTAAAATTTATCCTGTGAAGTTAATTTTTGTTGCAGGTAATTTTTACCCCGGAATCGAGGTAAATTTTATCCTTCGTTTTCTCTGTGAAGGTTTCAATAATGTGCCAAAACAAAAAGTAAAACAAGCCAGGAAAATTGAATGTAAAAAAAAGTTGGAAAAAATGTTTGTATTGATATTAGCAAGTGCTTTCAAAATATTATTAACATACATCAATTTCTATTTTTCCTGACAGCTACTCGTATTTCCAAGACACTTCCCTGTTTTCCCTGACATGTGGCCCCCCTTATCTGAATATTTAACCACGGGACAGTCATTTAAGATATTAGGGCGTAATATCTAGATATTGTGATTTAATATATGAGATGTTATATTAACATAATTAGATATTACTTCCTAATATCTTATACAGGGTGTCCACGCTGGGGCTAACCGAAAAGTATGCAACCCGACTTTCACGCTAATGCTATTCTTATGGCCGTGTATGCCGGGTTGCATACTTTTTGGTAAGCCCCAGCGTGGAAACCCTGTATGACACCCCAGTATCCCATAGTTAAATATTCAGATATTAATTTCCCCTCCTTTTCAATATCTATTTTTATCACTGTATAAAGACTCAAATGTTGATCCATATTTACCCCGAAAAAATCCATACTTACCCCAGTCGACGGAATCAAAGGTTTCTTTACAAAGCAAATGAAGAGCTAAAAAATAAAAGTAATAATCAATTAGACACAACAAATCAAACTTAATCAATACTAAAACCTATCCCTATTTAAAAATATTTCTGGTCCTTAAAAGAAAAAGATGTAGGAGTTGAAATTAAAAAAGAACGATCCACCCTAACACCCACCCCTCTTTTGCACAGTTTTGTACCCCCTTTTGTCATCTCTCGAATATCCCAGAAAGTCGAAATTTACTGTAGAATAATAAAAAAAAAATCAGTAGGGGGTGTACTTGATACAATCGTGAGAAAGGTTTTTTTTTGGAATATCCGTCGAGAACCGTGACGCAGAGTAGACTTTGAAATCGGTGCAGTATTTGGGGGTGGGTGTAGGGTAGCGGGGTAGCGGGGGGTGAGAAAGAGATTGTGAGAAAACGTACGTTTATTCAGCGAGTGAATTTTGTGGCGGTGCATACTTACGTCCAGTTAGAGGGTGCATCAGAGCGGGGTGCGAGGTGGCTGCTGCAGCGGCTGGTTGCTTGGGTTTGCTAACCTTTGTGTTACTTTTTGCAAATTCCAAACGTATGGTTTGTGGCATATCAGGATCGAATCTAACCCCCTGCTGCAAATAGATCCCTACATTAGTAAACGGGGGAGCACACGTGGAGATGTGGAGAACTAGGTGGCTAAGATGGAAAGGAGAACTACCGTGCCCAAGCTCGTTACATTGTATTCAGTACGATTCAGTATAACAAAAATTAATATACTACGAAAAATACTAATTTCAAGCATTTCCCTAGTGGAATTACTATTTTTTTTGCATGGGATTAGTACAGGATTTTTTTGTGAAGCTAATTACACTTGCTCATCCCTAATTTTATTTTATATGAAAATGACATGTTCATTTAAAATTAATTAAATTAATTAGTAATCGAATCCATTTCAAATCTGGCATGTTCTATTTGTGACTGGTAGACTGAGAAAATTCAAATTCTTTTAACAAAAATGAACTAAGATAAGATCATTATTTAGTTAAAAGTGAACCGAACAATAGTTCAATATAAACCAATACTGGGTTTATTTTGAGCAAAACCTAGGTCTTATGATAGTTCATTTTTGTTACAGATCATTTTGAAGAAGTAATAAGAAATAATACAGAATAAAAATTATCAACTCTGGAAAATTTCAAAAGGATCTGAATTTTTTTCAAATCGTTGAAAATGTGATGAACATTTTTACTTTATTTTTGATTTTTTGTGAATAATAATACAATTGACGAGTGGGGCACGTCGTCCAGTAATTTTAGCGTGAGCGAGTGTGTCATCCGACAAAAGGATGATTATTTGTTCAATGCAGGGAAACTGTTGCTGTCATGGTTGCTGTCTTTGGTAGAATATTGTTCATTTTTGGGAAAGGAGATGTACATTTTGCATTGCGTGAAGTCAGTTGCGTGGTGAGGTAAAAAGAGAAAATGTAACGAGGTGTGATGCGCTCTCAAAGGCACGAAACAACACCATATCGAGTAATGTTACACACGGTGCAACCAGCATTAAAAATCGAGAAAAGGGATTTCTTCATTTCTCTAATAAAATAATCTATAACAAGCATCTCCACAAAATAACCAAACAACAATAACAAATCAGTCTATATGAAATGAATTTTTTCCCTTTGTTGGTGCAAATTAGAGAAAATTAAAATTCTTTTCTTCTTCGAATGCTTTTTCTGAACAAGACATTTTAATTTTCTCTCCTTATTATCTTAATTTTCTTAATACCTTAATGTTTCTTTTTTACAAAGCAATTTATCTTTCCTTCTAGAAGAAACATTTGTATCCTTGTTTTCGAATTAAAAGTTCGATAACAGATTTCGCTCTAAATAATGGAGATTTTTGAAAAGGTTGGTATAAGCGAAGATTGCAGAATAGACGCTTTGATTCAACTTGTATAGTTAACGTTGCAGCATTAATTAACACAGCCGTCATATAACAACACACCGTCCACAGAATTTTCCTCCTCGTGCCATAAACAGTTCAGAATATAATTGGACGGCTGCAGACTTGAATTCTGATACAACAGTTTCATCCAGTTAGCAGAAGTTACTTTGGAGAAACTTCATTAGTCCCTCATTGTAATCGATAGTAACAATAGAAATTATCAAAAAAGGTAAGTTAATCACTGTCAGGAGCAAAATATAATTTTAAACATGAATAATAAATCCCATATAGTAATTAAAACTGACCGAATAAATATTCTATATCATTCCTTCCATTAGAGTTCGTAGCAGGGTAAGCGTGGTCTGGGTGCCCCCGTTCGGATCTGATCTAGATTTTTACCAGATGTTGGCAGTGAAGTAAGATGGAATTTCCCAAAAAATCAAATTTGAAAAAAAAATTTTATGAAAATTATGCGGGTAAGAAAAAAAAATAGAAACATTCTTTTTTTCGAGATTGGCTGAGCCGATTTCGGTGAAAAAATACACATTATGAAGACCGAGAGGACAACTTTCCTCAAAAATTAAAAAAATTTGTGACCACTAAAACAACTAGAATTTTTTTTAATTTTCAAAAAAAATTTTTAGGTGGTTTTTTTCATTTCATCAATCACCATATTTTCATGAAATTATCGTCTAGCTATCTACTTCTACTTTAACACATATTTTTTCTGAATTTTTTTTGAGTGGTACTGGATAGTCAAAAAAAATTTTGAAAATTTCAAACAATTTTTTGAGCTGTTTTAGTGGTCACATTTTTAAAAAAATTTTCAGGAAAGTCGTCCTATCGGTCTACACATACTGTATTTTTTTCAGCAAAATCGGCTCGGCCGTTTTCGAAAAAAATGTTTTTGATTTTTCTTTCCCCTTTCACAACTCCTATAAAAACGCTTTTCGAGATTGATGTTTGAGGGATTTTCATGTCACATGAGTACCAACCTATGATATCTATTTAGTCCTGATACATGCGACGAGAGCATTTTAGTTATTCACTATTAATATGATAGTACACAACAAAAAATGTGGTTTTTGTTAGCAGGACAAGCGTCCAAAAACTATCGTCGCACGCATCAGGCCTAAAGTGATATCATAATCTGGTACTCACGTGACATGAAAATCCCTGAAACGTCAATCTCGAAAACGCATTTTTATTGGAGTTATGGAGGCGGAAATAAAAATCAAAAACTGTTTTTTTCCCTCGAAAATGGCTGAGCCGATTTTGTTTAAAAAAATACGTAAAGTGTAGACCAATAGAAGGCTTTTCCTGGAAAATTTTGAAAAATTTGTGACTACTAAAACAGCCTAAAAAAATTTTTTGTAATTTTCAAAAAATTTTTTGACTATTAAGTACCTCTCAAAAAAATTCAGAAAAAATACGTGTTAAAGTAGACAGCTAGACGATAATTTCGTGAACATATGGTGATTGTTGAAATGGAAAAAACCACCTAAAACTTTTTTTTGAAAATTAAAAAAAAAATTCTGACTGTTTTAATGTTTACAATTTTTTTTTAATTTTTGAGGAAAATCGTCCTCGCGGTCTTCGCGGTATTTTTTCACCGATATTGGCTCAGCCATTCTCGAAAAAAAAGTTTTTGATTTTTTTCTCAGCCCCATAATTTTCATAAAAATGTTTTTTCAAATTTAATCTTTTGGAAAATCTCATCTTATATCACTGCCAACTTCTGGTAAAAATATCGATTAGATCCGAGCGGGGGCATCCAGACCATGCTTAACCTGCTACAGCCTTATTCATCTTTAAAAGTAATACAATACAATACAATAAAAGTAATAAAATTATGCTTTCAGATCACCAAGTTTCAATTTATATTCACCTTCAAATTAAATTCAAATTTCCACAATCTGGATATAAAATTTAATTCATGATAAGAATGACTATGTTAATATCGATAATTAAATTTCAGCAAAGAATTTATGCTCTGTGAATTGAATGAAAATCAGAAGAATTATTACTTTTTTAAGGGTATGTGATACATGATGATGTGACGAATTACCGACCGATTTTTGATTTATATTCAGCAGGTTTATTAAGAGAAAAATGCAAATATAATGCTAAAATTTGAGGAAATAATAAGGAATATATCAAGGAATCGATGTTTGGTGCGTTTCAGTTTTTATTTTGAAAAAAAATTATACATTTTTGACGTTATTGCGATCCTCCTTTGAACTAAGAACGATCTAATTAAAATAAAAAGAACTCGGATACAACCGAGAAAAGTTGATTTAACATCATAATCAATATCCTAGACCCCAAAGGCACAAAATCATCGTTCTTAGTAAAAAAAATTATTTTTGATTTTTTTTTCAAAATAAAAAATGAAACGCAGAAAACATCGATGCCTCAATATATTCTTTATTATTCCCAAAATTTCAGCATTATATCTGCGTTTCTCCCTTAATAAACCCGCTGAATGTAAATAAAAAATCGGTCGGTAATTCGGGACGTCATTATGTATCACACGCCCTTAAATCAGGAATAACGTAATTTGATTTACATTCCATTTGCCATTTTCCCAGATATAATATCTGATAATAAAGTCAACAACTGGCGTTTCATTTCGGAATGGTGGAGTATTAGATTCTAGAAAATTGACAAATCCCTTTCCTCGATGAATCTGTAGAATTGGTACGTATAGGTACGGATATAGGTTTTTTATATTAAGTATAAGAGATATACAAAGTGTTCTGCGGTTCTCCCAGATTTCAATGTAAGCTATAGTTTGAAAGAGGAAACTATATGAGAAAAACTATGTAGCATTAATCCGTAACAGCTAGTATTGGTTGGGACAGAGAAAAAAGAGAGAGAGATAGAGATAGAAAGATAAAGAAAGAAAATAGATGAAAAGTTTTAAAAAAAGAGAGAGAAGGAGAGAGAGAGAGAGAGAGAGAGAGATCGCGTGTCCTAATTCCGAAGCTCAGCACGACTTTGCGTTCTCGGTTTACTCGTTGTTTTGTTTCGCGAAGCGGGGTATTACCTGTAGGTCTTGTTTCGCAGCCTCCGCACCTGCCCTCGTGTGAAAAGTCACGAAGCCCACCGGCTGAAATTCCAGAAATTAAATTGTGATTAGTTATAAACCACTATTTAACAATTTTAGACAATTATCAGAAGTCGAATTGTATATTAGGACAGTCTCAACAAACTCAAAACACTCAGAAAAAAATTTGTTTGAAACAAAAAAAAAATTTGTTTGAATCAGACAAAAAATTTGTTTGATATCATATTATTGAAAAAAACAAATTTTTTGTTTCAATTAACAAAACATTTATTTCATTTTAATAAATGAAAAATATCTACCTTATTAATCGAAACAAATAATTTGTTTGGTACAATTTGTTTGACTTAAATGAAGGATTTGCTTAAATTAAATCCATTTGAGTTTATACAAATATTTGTTTGATTCAAACAAAAATTATAATCCGCATACAATAGTTCCTTAGAAAAACGCGAATAGCGCAGAAGAATCTTTCTCTCAATAAAGGCTACAATCATACTGAATATAAAGGCGTCTGAAACATGTTACAGTACTATCGATACGCATCCCGCGCATCCTGAAAGATGATCTAAAAAAAGTGGTGCGTCTTGCATTTAACACTTCTTAACAACAAAATTGAAAACTTTTAAAAAATATTTATAAAATTGAATAAAGTTTAAAAACAAAATATTTACTTTATTGAAAACAAAAAATGTTTAAAGTGAACGAGAACTTTATTTAATATAAACAAAAGATTTATTCGATCTAAATAAAAATTCATTCAAATTAAATAAATAAGGACAAATAAAGAATTTGTTTGATGTTAGGATTTTATTAATAAACATTTTTGCATCGTAGAAAAGGAAACAAAAAAGATTTTTCATTATTCTAGAAATTCGGATGACGCAAACAAACACGACATGAACTGTTTCGTATTGATTTTTCCTCCTGTACCTAACGGTGCCAGCGACCGCGAGGCCACAAATAAAAATCATATTTAAGAAAAAACTTGGTTACTCCATAAACTTTCTAGATACTCAACCCAAAAACTTTTTAAACATTTTCAGCTTCTTGGAACATCAAGATGTTTTCAAGAAAACCGAAATTCGTTTATATTAGATTAAAATCAGCTGAAATCTTTACTTTAATTAAATATTGAACTTCAATTTAATTAATTTTCGATAAAAATAAATTTTAATTGAGATTTTATTATGACCTCAAGAAGATGGAAGTATCAAAAATTTTCATAAATTAAGTTTCCTTTTGAGCCGAATAATTACTGACGTCTGAGAACATAACATGACTATTATTAAAATTAATTTTTTTTAAATGTCCCTAATTCTTGAAATAATTAAAAATTGATAAATAAACGCTTACCGATGCCGTTTTCCCATTTTTATTTGTGACTTTTAATAAAGAACCCTCGTAGCCCTGAAACAAAGAAAAACATTGAATTATTAATAACTATTCAAGTACAGATATTACCTACTAAACTTAAATTAATAAATTAATACATTCTTTTAGGTTTAAAAAATCCTAGCTATTCCGAAAAATAATAATTATTGAAATATTTTTGAAAATAATCGTTTATAATGTTGGATGTAGCCAAAATTAACATTTAGCATTATAAACGATTATTTTCATCGAGGGTCAATACAATCCCCCACTGAGTATTTTTGAAAATCCAGATTTTTAGCTGCTGTACAAACATGAAATTTGTACCCAATTTATCTAAAATCTAACCAAACGGGATCATACTTTAGAGAAAATTTGTTTAATTACAGTATCAAGTTAACTTTTAATGAGTTACGTACCAGTACGTATATTCGTTTATTAAGTTATAGCACAGAGCTTTCATTCGCATGTGAATATTCATTAGAAGTATTACCGTTAATTAGTATACTTAACACCCAGGATAAATTACCAAGTGCATGATAATTCTCATAAAATTCTATAAATATAAAATTAAATTAAATTCACATCAGGATAATTATTATATTATATAAATATGTAATAAACCATCTACAATTTTTCTCTCCGAAAACTACTTTCACCAAGCGAAATTATTTAAAACTTTTTATCACGCCAAAGGGTAGATTAAAAAAAAGGTTTTTTTCTTAAATCAAACACTGCAGCATGCATTGAAAAGTTTAATTTTGAGTAACCTTACAACTTCTGTCAAATGAAATGGATAGATTAATATCCTGAGGTTTCGCGGAGCCAACATGTTTTTGATTTCTAAATTTTTTTACGAACCACCCTAATATATAAGGTATATAATAATATTAATATATTATTAATAATATATATAATATTATTATAAGATTATATGATAAGTGTTATACAATTACATAACAGTTATTACAAAAATTACTTTCACCTCAATTTTCTTTGTTCCACTTTTCTAAAATTCTTGCCTTACTTATAATTATTTTAAAATAAACATAGACTCCCTGCATTTCAGACCACACATAATGTACAAGAAAATATGGAATATATTTCATGTATAGAGCCTTTATACTCTTTATAGTACCGGGTAAAAAGACGCGTTTCTAGTTCATGTATATATTCTTACTTTACGTATAGTTTAATATTAAGATAATTCCTGGTTTTATTTCTAGATATCTTGAAGCGAAATCCTAATTTTTAGAAAAAGGTGTAACCAATGGTATATGTAGGTACTGTTTCGAGCAGTGCGCTTCGGAATTATGAATTATAGTACTGTATTAGAAACTTTACTTATACATAAACTGTGAAACGATAAGCAGCTTATGTTCGCATCGTATAAAAGTCGAGATAAAAGCAGTTGAGTTCCCTTTAAGGAGAAGGAAGTATCTATCGATTCGCGAATGTCCATAAATTATAAAGTGATCGTGGATTTGCACGTTTTCCCTATTACTAAATCGATATTGAATCTTCGACCAAAAGGTAATTTACCTGAAGAAACGTGTTTATAAAATTGCTAAGAGTTCATATGGTCTGAATATTTAGGGAAAATTCTTTTCCTTTTATCGTATATTTAACTTTTATTGTAATCATTTTTTATTTTATTTTTAAATAAGATTATTTTGTTTAATACTCAGTGGGGGATTATATTGACCCTCTATGAAAATAATCGTTTATAATATTGGATGTTAATTTTGGCTTTAGGGTCGAATAAATAATTTACAAACAATTTTTTATCAGGGACGTAGTGTAAGAATGTAGTTTAAATAAGGAAATAATTTCAAATTTGGTTTAGTACAGCCTTAAATATCTTTGGTAATGTTTGCACAAAAAATGTGTGTTATCCGTACAATAATTGGAGAAATTAATAAAATTTGTAATATAATATAATATAATATCTTTGGTAATGTTTGCACTAAAAATATGTGTTATCCTTACAATAATTGGAGAAATTAATAATATTTGTAATATAAATAAGGGTCTAGTACAATCTTAAGTAATGCAAACTTTGGTAACTTTGGTACAATTCTCAGAAATTGAAAAATGTATTGTCCTTATAATAGTTGGGTGAACTTATTTGTTATAAGCAGCAAATAAAATTTATAATGCAATATAATGAAGTGGTAAATATGAGATTGTATCCAAATTTGAAATTCGACTTGTAATTAATGGGATTTTTGTCAACTAACCTTGTGGAAATTGGTAAGTGCGTATGCATTCTGACAGAATGAATTGTGGAGCGGTTCTGTTTGGACGTCTATTTCATTTGAAAACCAAGGCATCAGTTTGCATGCATTTTTCAAACAAAATAGACGTCCAAACAGAACCGCTCCATAATTCATTCTGTCAGAATGTATACTCATTAATTACAAGTCGAATTTCAACATTGGATACAATCTCATATTTACCACTTCATTATATTACATTATAAATTTTATTTGCTGCTTATAACAAATAAGTTCACCTAATAACTATTATAAGGACAATATATTTTTCAATTTCTGAGAACTGTACCAAAGTTACCAAAGTTTTTATTACCTAAGACTGTACTAGACCCTTATATTATATTACAAATTTTATTAATTTGTGCAATTATTGTAAGGACAACACATTTTTAGATTATATTACAAATTTGATTATTTTGTCTAATTATTGTAAGGACAACACACATTTTTCGTTTTGTGCAAACATTACCAAAGATATTTAAGACTGTACTAAACCAAATTTGAAATAATTTCCTTATTTAAACTACATTCGTACACTGCGTCCATAATAAAAAATTTTTTGTAAATGTTTTTTCCAGAATAAACATTAACCACTGATGAGGGCCACCATTGTGCGCCAAAACGTTTGGTTTAACGTATTATTAAATTATTTGCAAATAAGTGCTGAAGCTTATTAAAGTAAATTTGTGTTAAAAAATACATGAAAACGGATAAAATAAATTTTTAGGGTTTAACTAAGCTTCAGTGAATGTATTGGAGGATTATGTGTGTTCGGAGCTGAAAAATCTTTTTTCGAGTATCGACTTTTGTCTATCAGCGAGATTATGTGAAGCCTTTTAAGCGTTTGGTATCAAAGGATAGAAATCAAGGCGATACTACCACCCAGGGACTCAACCCTGACTTGCCTTTTTACCTTTCTCTAAATTTAAATGCAATAAAATCGGATAGAATATGGTGTGAGAAAATGAAATATAAATTGAACGAAAATCGATATTATACAAAAATCCAATATTATAATAAGCAAAATTTAATTATTAAGCAAAATCCATTATATTAAGCATAATACATTATTTGTTTGTTAATTACATAATAATAAAAAAATCAAAATGGATGAAAGTAAACACTCTTTAGTTATTCCTTAAGTGAAAAATTAATCTCGGTATAAAGAATTATAAACAAATAAATGCATTGCTTTAAATACAGGAAACTTTTTTCTAAGTATAAAATTAAAAATATTTCAAGTTTTAAAAAACTTTTCTTCGCGTGAGGAGAACGATAAGATTTTTTACAATGTTCTGCATAATTATCCAAAGGTTCGAGAACAACATGGTAGAACCAATGCTAGTTGTAACCCTTCTTCTTTCACCCAAACTAATGCCATAACCACAGGTTTGCTCATTCCTTTGTTATACTAGCTTTTCGCAAATTGTGTTGCATACATATTGCAGCAACAATGAGAGGCATTACTACTGTGCAACAGAATAATTTTGTGCCATGTTATTCGTGAGGTCGAATTCTCAGAGAACAAAACCTGGTAGTTTCGTGCGAGAATCAGCGAAATTCGATGCGAAGCACCCCCATGCGCAAAAGTGCCGCTACTTTTTTTTTAGAGGGAAGACCACGCTTTGGTATTAAAGGTCTCGATTTCGCTTCGAATTTCAACGTGTATCGCTGGCTTAACCTTTGTAATTTAACCCCTCTACGATCCCGTATATTTATTCACAGTAAATTAATTTTTAATTTAATTATAATTGAACTAATTAAATTCAAGACTGAAATTAGTAACTTTAATGCAAGTTATAAAATTGCAAAGGAAAATTTTAAATTGGGTTTGCGCCAGACACTTTTTATTTAAGTTTATAAAATGTGAGAATAATTTTGAAAGTATATAACTTTATGAGATTTTAAATGACTTAAATAAACAGTTATTTACTTTCTCATTGCATTTTGAGAGCAATTTAGTAAAAATAATTGAAATCGTTTGATCATTTTAAAAATAAAGACTAACTTGATTTATAACTAACGATTTGTTGGAATTCTTCATCCGTGAAACGGATGGCTTTGATCAGGCACTCGTTTTCCAGCAGTGTAATCAACATTCTGAATGAGTGTAATTGAAACCAAAATAATAATGATGATACAGGTAATCACATTGCAAATAACCTTCAGACTATCAAAGACTTTTGAATTTTTTGATTCTTCTGATTATATGCATGTCTGTTTCCATAATCTTTGTATTCGCAAATCGTTTATGTTATCTAAGTTTATACAAAATAAGGCTATAAGGAAGCCTTTTTCGTACTTATTTCATAAAAATGTTTTCTAATTTTTCACCTTTTTAAAATGATTTATGATAAAAGGTTTTCGACACCTAACTCTCTAAATTTCATAGAGTGGGATTTCATTCATTGCAGTCGGAAGTGAAACCCAACTCCAAGAAATTGAGAGAAAATCAAGAATCATCATAAAAACTTGAAGACATTTAAAAATAAAAATCAGAAAATTAGGAATAAGATCCTGAGTTCGAAATAAATAAAAAGCATGAACTATGGTGACTATTTCAAGATTTATTTTGAGAATATGCTCTAATTTGCTTCAAGCTGAAAATAATAATAATAATAATAATAATAATTTGGTTAAGGTGAAAATAGAATTCATAGAAAACATTTGAAATTTATTGTGATTTTCAAAGTATAAATTATAATTATAAAAGTCTTGTTATTGAATGTCACTTTTAAATTTAGGAACTAGAACTAATTTTTCTTGAATTTTCTGATCTCTTTGGTAAAAATGGGGTCCAGAATTGAGTCTATCTAATTGAGGCCCGGACAGGAAGCTAATCTCATGGTTAGATGAGTATCTTAATCGTCATACCGATTATGTACAAAAATAGTTCTAGAGTCATAGAGAATGATACAATGTGCACCAGGTTGCGTAGCTGAAAGCCTTCGGAGGTATTACCAACTGTAGGCGTGTTTCGTCAGTCCAACAAGTGTTCTAAAAACTTTATGGATGAAGAAATCCTCACCAGCATGAGAATATGCTAGAGCATATTCTCAATTTTTCTGCGCTTTGATAATTTATTATCTTTTCTGAGAATTTTTTAATTACGCTTCATGAAACTAGTATTTTTTATTTTATTTTATTTCCAAAATAAAAATTTCTTTCGGTTTTGCACTGATGTACGTTGAATATAAAGAAAAATCCACTTAAAAGCTAATTATTCCTCTAAAAAGAACTGAAAATACTTGTTTTATATGATTTTTTTAATATTGTAATTAAAAAAAGGTATAAATTTAATTTAAATTATTTACTCTTTCAATAGTTACTTAAACCATACTGGAGCATTTAAGAACAAAAGTTGACAGAACAATAGACAGCATGAGTGCCACAATAATTGATGAGTTATAGTCGTAATATTATTGCACTACAACTATATCACGTCATACTTTGCACATTTATAGCTTCAGACTTCATCAATGGTAGCATGTTACTCTTCTGCATAAAAGGTTTTCAATTCCATTTTTTTTAAATTACAATTTATCCAAAATGCTCCAAAAAATTTAGCAATAATTTTAAAATAATAAAAGGCATTGAAATAAAATAAAAGTTGAAAAATTATTTAATCTTTACAATCCCAGAAGCCACTCTGAACGGTTTCAATCAATTTTATACAGTTTTCTGGTCTCAATTACCTTAAAAATGTTATAATGAATAAAAAATTAAAATTAAAATGATAAAAATGTTTTCACACGAGTTATTTATGAAATATTAACTTAATTTTTGGTTAGAACAATTATTCTTACGATATTTATTACTATTTAATCAACAAAAGTGAAAAAATGATGAAATTGGTATGAATTTTTCGCTTCAGTCTGAAAGCAACTATGTAGGCGCGAGAGGGTGGAGGGAGTGGGGGGGGGGTCAGCATTTTCACCATTCAACCCAATGACATTGATAAAAAAGTTCTAGCTTTAAAAACATGCCAGGATTGTAAAGGTTAAATAAAAGGAATGAAATTACTGATCATTTTAATAAAAAATATTTCATTATTTTAAATAAGATTTTAAATTGAAATTCTATCAAGAAAAAAGCTAACATTTTATTAAGTTTCAAATAAAATTTGAAAAATCAAAAATTTCAACTTCAAAAAATTTTGTCTCACATATTACACGGAAAAAATAACTGATCCAAAAAATGGAAAAAGTTTGCAAATTTTAATAAACTAGAATGTCACTTTTGGACAGAGCTAAAATTTGTCAGAAATTGGAAGAGTTAGCTTTGTAAAG
>JBAGKK010000483.1:403371-413997 GCA_037177015.1 Euceroptres primus | reverse complement strand
TCTAGATATATATATATATATATATATATATATATATATATATATATATTGATTTCAGTAATAAAATAAAAGTATCACTTAAGAGAAATTGAACTTTTAGTTGAAAAAATTTCCAAGAGCACGTAAAACTAAAATATGTATTTATTAAAACCTTATTTAAAGTCCAGTCACCACCAACAATTCTGTATGCACTAATAGGTCCCCGAGATAATTTTTGTTCAAAAGGTCAAAAAAAGTCCCCTGATTACGAATATATTGGTTATTTTTTCAAAATCCTGGTCAGTTTGTGTTCAAACAATTTTTTAAATCAATTTCATTATTTATTAACAAAAAAAAATTCATAAACTCATTTTTAACATTGGTGAGCAAAAATAAAACTTTTCTGCCTCTTGCACTTTTTTTGTATGATAAACCGTTTGCAATTTGCAGCGTTACAAACAAATGATTTTTTAACATAATTGACATATTTTCACAGTTGTACCTCAGAATGTATTGCTCAAAAAAATTTGAAACTTGTACATTGTCTATATCGAGGTTAGATCTCTTGAAAACAAAAAGAAATCTTCCAATCCAATGAAAACTTCTCTCCGTGAATTGTTGTTAAAAAACTGCTATTTTTAAGACAAAATCGTCTAGACTTTTAATTTGTTAATAAAAAATTATCCAGTGTCATAATTTTCCCTAAAACTATTGCGAAACCTATACCTACCATTAATAATATTGTTTATTCTTCATAAACTCTCTTGATTTATTTTTTATAATAATTGTTATAAATAAAGACCCTCAATGATCAAAATTGATTTTTTTTATTTTGTTTGTTAATCTTTGACACAAGATGAAACTTTTTACTCTCTTGGCATTTTCTCGTACGACGAGCCATTATTTATTCACAGCCTTATAAACAATTAATTTTTCATTAATATAGTGTTATCGCAAATAACTTGAAAATTGTGGCGTGTAGGGGGGGCTTAGATTTATAAAAAATACATTGTTTATATGGCTGGGTATAAATAATGGCTCGTCGAACGAGAAAATATCACGAGAGTAAAATGTCGCCATAGATTAATATAAAAATTTTAAAAAATCGATTGTCTTAATTGAGGGTTTTTGTTAATAACAATAAGGAGTTAATAAACAATAAGGATCAGGTATTGAAAATTCTAAAGATAATTATACTTGTTACGGTAAAATTAGGGTTATAAAAAAAGTTTATCGCAAATAACTTGAAAATTGTAGCTTGTAGGGGGGCATAGATTTATAAAAAATACATTGTTTATAAGTCTGTGAATAAATAATGGCTCGTAGTACGAGAAAATGTCAAGAGAGTAAACAGTTTCGTCTTGTGTTAAAGATAACCAAAAAAATTCAAAAAAATCAATTCTGGTCATTGAGGGTCTTTATTTATAACAATTGTAATAAAGCAAGAGAGTTTATGAAAAATAAACAATGTTATTAATGGTAGGTATAGTTTTCGCAACAGTTCTAGGGAAAATTATGACACTGATTGACTTGGATGATTTTTTATTAACAAATTAAAAGTCTAGAAGATTTCGTCTTAAAAATAGCAGTTTTTTAACAATTCACGGAGAGAAGTTTTCATTCGATTGGAAGATTTGTTTGTGCTTTCAAGAGATCTAACCTCGATATAGACAATGTACAAGTTTCAAATTTTTTTGAGCAATACATTCTGAGGTACAACTGTGCAAATATGTCAATTTTGTTAAAAAATAATTTGTTTGTAACGCTGTAAATTGCAAACGGTTTATCCTACGAAAAAAGTGCAAGAGGCAAGAGAGTTTTATTTTTGCTCACCAATGATAAAAATGATTCTATAATTTTTTTGTTAATAAATAATGAAATTGTTTTAAAAAATTGTTTAAACAAAAGCCAGGATTCCATAAAATAACCAAGATATTCGTAATCAGAAGACTTTTTTTGAACTTTTGAACAAAAATTATCTCGGGGACCTATTAGTGCATACAGAAGTGTTAGTGGCGACTGGGCTAAGCAGCTTTTTACTCACGAAAAGTTTAACTTGTTATAGTACATAAAAAAAGTTCCTCGACACGTGAAACGAGGGTTGGGTAATTCATCAGTTGGGATAAGAGTCTAAAGGGTATCTTTAATTATTACGCAAACGAGGTTTTAATTATGGAACAAAATCTCATCTCGCTTACATCTGCCGCGTCAACGACCACTCGTAAATAATAAGTGTATGCGAATAATACTTGTATAATGAGATGACAAAAATAATATTTTTTAAGTCTAAATTGATCTTTTGAGGCGATAAATATTTACTTGAATTAAATAATTCATGCACTTCCCTTTATAAAATGATCTATTAAATTATTCTTTTAAATTTTTACATTAAACTTCTGGCATCGCAATCGCCCAAAATAGAGTTATTAGTTATATTATCATTTTTTCCCTCCTCATTTTACGAGTTTCCGAATATTTGAAGAAACTTGCAACATAATAGAGCGTAGAAAACAGGTGGCGTGGCTCTCACTAACATCGTGAATATATATGTACAAACGCAATGCAGGTTACACTTTCTGTCATAACCCGACGCAAGAAAACTATGCTCAAGACTCGCGAGCCTCCATAGAATACATATTTTGCGATGAATCATACTTCATGGAAGCACAATGATGTAAGTAAAACTATTGTTACGTGTATTGTGCGGGTATGTAATTAGGAAATAAAAACAAACCTGATGATAATCGCCCCTAATAATGGAAAAAAATTACACTATGCACACTTTCTGTTAACATAATTGGGAAATAATTGACTTTTGCGCCTGGATGATAAAATTTATTTAAAATTATCAGACTAGAGACTATTCGAAATATGTCCAATTGAGATCAAGATACGTTTTTTGAATATCTCACTCGTTATAGGACACTTTCAACTTTTGATTTGTTGAAGCGTAACGAAACGAGTCATACTTTCGATATTTACAAATGCATGAAATGAGTATTAAATTAATTTCGTGCGATAATAATTAAAACTGCCCTGAATCAATTAGAAATATTTCACGCTGCGAAAATACAATTATTATTTCTCAAATAAATGTCAAATAAGTGCACGTTTTGTAAGATACGAAACTATTGGTTTTGAAATTACAAAATTGCGACCGACATAATAAAATTGTATAGCTTGAAAACTAAAAAGTGTCTCGACAAAATTACACGTTTTGCAAGAGTCTTTTTAAAGGAAAATAATTTAGACACCATGTTCTGTTGCAGGAGAATGAAAATTCTTTGAATACCGCATTAAGTGGCAATAAACCAGGTGTAATTTAAAAAAAATCGTATTTTAATTGTAGACACGTGTCGGCATCAGGTAATAAATAACAGTCAGTGCCTGGTGCAGAGTTTTCGTTATTCCGTTCAGGAAACTGCACTGAAAAAAATTCCCGGTAAATTTTTGACTAGGATTACTAGTCAGTGAATTACCAGGAAAAATGGTAACATGTACCAGAATCTTAATATTTATAACTATTTTCTTAATTATAGTAACCATTATTGAACAGATAAAACAACTGCAGAATAGACCCGGGCTCCTCAGGGAACTAGGTAAAGCAGTTATTACCATTAATTACCATTTTCCCTAGTTATTTTAATTAAGAAATTAGTCACTTTTTAGTTAAAATAACTAAGAAAAATGGTAATGATATTCATAACTGCTTTTCCTTGTTCCCTGAGGAGCCCGTGTCTATTCTGTAGTTGTTTTAACTGTTTAATAATGGCCACTATAATTAAGAAAATAGTTATAAATATTAAGATCCTGGTACATGTTATCATTTTCCCTGGTAATTCACTGACTAGTATTCCTAGTTATACATTTACCAGGAATTTTTTTTAGAGTGATACATTTTGTCAGTTTTTTTTACCACAAGTATAAACAAAAAGGATTTTTCGCGACCTCGGCTTGCTCCATTAGAACCCTGTACTTGTGCATTCTACTTCGAAGGCTAAAGCTACATTATGCATTCGTGTCGCAAAGCACGTATATCGCCAGATCCGACAGTAACAAGTGAATCCATTCTTTGATGCGGTAAGACGGTAACACCTGAGCTCATAACAAAAGATCACGATTAATCAACTTGTATTTAAAACAGTGATTTGGAATTCTTTATTTTTATAGTCGATTTTTTTTAGTCGAGTCGACAATAAATCAATTATTAAAAGTGAAATAGGGTAGAAGCGTTTAATTTAAGGGTAGATATTTCTTTGATTAGGAATTTACATAGAAATGTAAATTCCTAATCAAAATCAATAAATTCATTAGGAATTTACATAGAAATGTAAATTCCTAATCAAAGGGTAGATAATTATTTCCAAAGGAATTTACATAGAAATTTAAATTCCTAATCAAAGGGTAGATAATTAGTTCCAATTTTTTATACGATTTTCACTTAAAATTTTCATTTCACTTCAAGCAATATAGAAATGGTACTTTGTAAAAATACGTTAGTGTTTTAAGAGGTGACTTTTAGCGAAATTGGGGATGAATATTTATTTAGAAAATTAAATGAATTTTTTAAGGGATTTTTAATGGTTTGAGGTAGATTAAGTGCCGAGAGCTACCTTTAAATTTTTTTCCAAAAAAATTAAGTGAATCTTATTTGACTAAATCACACAAAATGAGAAGGTGAAGCTGATAAATGTTTCAGATCATGGGAATGATCGATTGACTTTGTTAAAAAAATTATAATGCAATCATTCGCGTGACTGAGAGCGAGACGAATTTTTAAGATCATTTTTCTCGGCCTACAAAAACCGTGAACTGCATGTATTCTAATCTCGTCCTTCGGAGCAATTTAATGTCGCAAAACTGTCTGAAAATCAATCACTGAATTTATGTTCAATTCATGTGATAAGATTTTCTATTTTTCTCTGACTTTTTACTATATTTTTCTTGTAAACTGTTTCTCTCATCATAGTCATATAAATGTTATATAATTATTATTCTACAGTTTTCATATGATTTTATTAAAAAATAAGAAAATGATATTATCTAGCTTGAAGTTTGTGAAAATTGGGAAAGTGTTAATTGTCACTGAATCTGGAATTTCAAGGGAGGATTATAGTTAAATATTAAAGGATTTCGTTTGCTGTTTTTGAGGATTAATTTTTAGTTGTTGGTCAGAGGAGGTTGAACGGTCGCAGCGCTTACGGTTTGCTGCTCTCGTCGTTCCTCTTGGCTGACTAACCGTTATACAACATCCGCTCTAACATAATGCCTCCCGCTAGAGTTTTATTCTATTGTTCATCGTTATATAATCATTCCCTCAGTCGATGCGTTGTGTACAAACTATCTCTACATAGTAAATACTGAAATCTTTTTCATTATTCTGACTACACGTCTACATTGCCTAAACTCTATACACTCTATACTACACTCGGAGAAAAAGTTGTCTTGAAACAAAAGCATCGTCCTCTTGCGTGTTTTGTCTTGAACCACGTGAATTTGAATTTACTTCAAGATTAGGTGAAGTTTCCCGCAAGAGGACTATGTTTGCTTATGTTTGCTGCAAAAGGATTCCTTTTGAGACAAATGTTAACAAATGTTAACAAATTGTACAGACAAATGTAATCCTCTTAACCTTAAATTTAAGAGGAAATTCCATTTGTTTCAAGAAACATTCTTTTGTCGCAAGAGGACATTTCTTTGAGTGTATACGCAAACTATCACTATATCTCAATTCATCGATTCCAGAATATCGACTGAATGCTTCTGTGCACATTGAGGCAATTGAAAAGCGAATCGACCTTTAACATTGAAAGAACCCTTTTCCGTAATTTTCCTTAAGAACCTTAGAAACTTCAATTAATTTGACTTATAACCAACCATTCTTTAAACTTGATTCAATTTTACGATACCTGTTAAATTTGGATTCGATGTTTCTTTTGTAAGAAAACAGTTCACTGTTTTTTTTACGACTTGAAAAGTACCTCAGGGTTTTAATCCATTTTCAAAAGAAACTTAAATTTAGAAAATAGAAGTGAATAAATTCAATTAGAATTAGATTTTACACATTTTTCTAATACAAATTCCCGCAGTCTTGAGCGTCAGGAAGAAAAGAAGAATTTTAAAACAGCAGAGTCAAGCTTGAAAAATGTGACGAGTAAAAAAGGAGGAAAAAAGCCTCAGGCATACGTCTAAGTGTTGTGTATGAAAATGGTAAGACAGGAAGGTGTAACGCATCCGCACCTGTCGCTTAAGGACGACCATCTGTTTTAGAAACTTTAAAGTTCAAAGCTGCATAATCACGAATGTAACTTTTACTTTCCAATTTAAGCGTCAATTATTCTGTCAAATAAAGGAGAAAATATTTCAATAATCAATTTGGTGCATTAAAAATTTTATAATCGTACAAATGAGGAACCAAGTTCCTAGCCACGTTGGTTCCTAAAAATTCGAATAATTGAAAGGTTTTGTAAACTTATATAATATTTAATTAAATTATAATAAATAATTACTTTCTAAATTGAAGCAAAAGTATAAATTGTTTAATTGTGATGTAATTGAATATTGATTTTTGGATAGTTGTTTAGGTAATAAGAGGGGGAAATAGGAAAGCTCTGAGTCCTGAATAAATTTTTTTTTAAATTAATAGTTTTGCTTTGAAAGTGAAAGTTCAGTATTATTTATATTTTTTACACTCTGGCTAATTCATGTCGAGTGAAAGAACTGCCAGGAGGCAATCAGAGACAACGAGTCAGTAACTTCACCGCGAAAATTTATTATTCCACTCGCGAATGCCTTAAGCTGCATACGTTCATGGCATGATAGAAAAACCATGACGTATGACACACTCAATGGCCTAATGCAGAACAGCAATTTGCTTCAAAGTAAATACTTAATACTTTTCTCTTTTAATTACCAAATACCTTCCTTGTTCCTTAATCGTCTGCTCTATGCAAATATTCGCCAGGCACTAAACGAAAAAAGCTCTGAGGAATGTTTCGTTTTTCAGAAGAGCGAGAAAAAGCCAAAAACCATAAATCTAATTATTTCTTACACTTTCGTGTTGTAAAATAATGGAAATCGAGGTTAAAACTTGATTCTGATTTTATGATATAATAGTTGTAATAAATACGTATGATAGTTATAATAAAAAAAACGTTGAACAAACTGGTTTGAGAGAAACCAAATAAATTCTAGATAAAACTGACGATATAGAATTGGAAGTTTGTAGTGAATTGATACTTAAATGAGTTTGAAAGAGACATTGAAACGTAGTTGAGTAATTGGGTTTTTGAGTATTTCTCCAAGTGTGACGAAAGCTCTAATAATGAAAAATGGCCATTAAACCTAATGTGGCGTACTATTCTGAATCATCCACTTCAGTATGAAGAACAAGTGTCAATTGTCGGTTCAGTTACAACTAAATTGTAAATTGCGAGAGAAGCTTTCTGGATTTAGATATCCTACTGCAGAAAATTGGTGACTACACTGGGCCTTGAAAAAATTAGGACGGACCATTGGCAAATTAATTTTCGATGAAGCATAAATATTTTCTGTGGAAGTTCTGGAAACTTTGTATTTATCAAATTGTAATCCGAATTCTTGATTTAGATTAATTAATAAGCAATTTGTGGATGAAAATATCCCTATATAAAATATGCATGCTGTTACAAAAAAAATGGAATGACTGTTAGGAAAATAACTGTGCGTGACCAATAAATATAAATATTTCTCATTGCAATATAAGACTAGGCTGACCACTAACCAACGAGAAATGAATTCAAAAGATTACTCTCTAAATTGCTAAAGAGAGCAAAAGATGCCAATTGAATTTTAATTTTATCCAATCCACTAGATTTTGGACTCAATTTCCTAGAAACATTTGCATTGAAAAAACGTGTGTTCCAGATGAACAAACTATCATAAGATCCTCATTTTTGTTGAAGATTATTTTGAACTTTTGGGTCATCTTGAACTCACGTTTTTTAAGGCGACTTTCATTAATTTGTTATGCTGCAAAAGAATTGACAAAATTTAATAGGATAATTTTTATCTCGTCTCCAACGAGAATTAGATTTTGAATCATATCACACATAAGGTTTGGAGAGAGTTCATGTTTTAAAAGATATCCGATGGTTCTAACTACTCTGCTAATTTGTATTCAACCAACCAAAGAAGAGACTTGGATTAATTTCTTTCGCCACAAAAGAATTGATTGATTCTCTAAATCTCTAAACCTCTAAACTTCTAAATTGATTCTCTAAATCTCTAAATCTCTAAACTTCAAAGTTCTGAATCGCATTCTAGGATCTGCAATCCAGATAGACTCAGAACCGCTGGATCAACTAATCAGCCTCTTTCGCAGCAAAGAATCCTCGACACGAGGGTGTGCTAGCGCTTATTCGCCAAATAGGGTGGTACGCAAACGCGTCTGGAGACAAACGAAACGACCTAAGCCAAATTGGCGCATGTGTCTTGTCGAGCGTAATCCACCGCCTCCATATGACGTGACACGCCGACGGTGGCTTGGCTCCCTCGTGTTGTGGAAAAATCAATAACAAGCGTAGCCTGCCGGCGCGTCGAGCTGGTTCTTGCTTCTCAGGTGGCAGCCTGCCTGATGCCTGCCTGAAAACTATGAAGTTGAGGGATTGTGGAAAGAACCTAGACTAGGAACTGTATGCAGGCCTGGAAATGGAACCAAGCAGGCAACCAGGCGCCTGATCAAGTGAACGGATACGGACTTGTTCGTACGTCACCTGCATGGTGCGTGACATGCTGCCTCTACCGCACCGTTGTACAGACGATCGAATTCCCGCCTTCGCAACCACCTGAAATTGTGTTGTGTACGAGTACACTGAAAAAAATTCCTGGTAAATGTTTGACTAGGAATACTAGACAAACTATAACTACAACTGCAAAATAGACAACTACAACTGCAGAATAGACACGGGCTCCTCAGGGAATTAGGAAAAGCAGTTATTTATACAATTACCATTCTCCCTGGTTATTCTAATTAAGAAAATAGTCAGTTGTTAGTTAAAATAACTAAGAAAAATGATGGTATAATAATTGCTTTCCCTAGTTCTCTAAAAAGCCCGAGTCTATTTTGTAGTTGTTTTAACTGTTTAATAATGGTCACTATAATTAAGAAAATAGTTATAAATATTAAGATCCTGGTATATGTTACCATTTTTTCCCGGAAATTCACTGACTAGTATTCTTAGTCAAATATTTACTAGGAATTTTTTTCAGTGTAGACTATAAAATTTCGCAACGAAAGCAACACAAGCGCGCGTGCTCTGCTCTTCTGGTAAGTAAAGTAAAAGTGCGCACGCATTCAACAATATGAGCTTTAAAGTTGTTAATCATATTTATACATGCGGAATGTATATATTTGTGCAGGCAGAACCAACAAGAATAAAGAATGTGAGTCCTTTTTGCGCTTCAATCAAAGAAAAAGATGGAAAACAGAACTACAGATTGGATTCGACATGTGATGCATGGAGATTCTTCGAAGGTCAAGTTTTCGGTGGAAGATGGAAAGTTTCCAGCTGATTGTTTTGAAGAAGATGCGAAATGGATCAAAATGTTGCAAACAATAGAGAATTAAGTAATTACGATTTACTGCATAGACGTGTTCAATGAACATTTTGTTGTGGAATGTTGTTACGTCGTAACAATATTTTAAATTAAGACTGTATTGTAAATGCTTAGAATAGGAATTTTGTCATAAACAAAATAGATGTAAACGAATAGAGGACAACCGATAGACTTAGCCTCCCTTTGTATTCCAATTTTACGACAGTTTAGGATTCTACTTATTTTTTGTAAATGCTACTTAGCCTACTATTCAAATGGTTTCTTCTAGATATTATAACTGTTCTAATGCTTCAATATTTATTGAGCCCACTTTAGTTACAATCGTCGAGATTTAAATAGGCAAACTTCTTTCGCCGCTTCAGGATTAAGTTTGGACATTTCTTAATTGCTTTTTATTGCACTTAGTCTTAGACTAATCTTAGACTCCTTTTCCTCAGACTGCCACGTGTTGTTTGGATTTTCCCGAAAATCAACCAATGGTCATCGACGATACCTTCCCCACACCATTTTCTAGTTTGATCAATCACAGCATTAGTAAAATTTGCGATTCACTTTGCGTTGTGCTCTTCCTCTCATTACTTGTTAGTTGTTACTTTTAGATACCGTCTAGCTTCCGCCGAGACAAGAGCTCTCTACTTCAATGTATACCACTCGTAATATAAGATTCTGAATAAATCTGATTATGTTTCAAGGAATCAACTGAATTGATATTTTATTCCAATTCGACAGAGTTTTTTTCACTTTTTTCAAATTCCATACTAAACAAATGTACTTTTCAAGTGTTTGCAATGTTTTGATATAGGGTCAGTCCATGAATGATCATCTGAAAATGATTGCGGTCATATATCAGAAAAATTTTTTAATTGGTTTATAATTATTTCTTATATTTCTAGATGCGATTCGTGTATTTTAAGTATAATAAATTGTCTTTCATTAAGCTAGAAAAAATGTTTGAAAACACGTGGACGTGTGGAAAATGGCGATAGTACGTCATTTTTAAAATGAATTAAACACTAAAGTTACTTATTTAAAATTAGGCAGAGAAAAACA
>JBAGKK010000483.1:383449-400109 GCA_037177015.1 Euceroptres primus | reverse complement strand
CTCTCTTTTTTGTAAATCCGATATTAAAACTGAAAAGTGCATTTTGACAACAGAAACGTCATTCCCGTACGTGCGTTAAAAACCAGTTTCGGAGTAAAAAAAATTACAGTAGGACCTCCACTATGTCATGTCGGATCTCCTTTTTCTTTTCACAGTAGTCCTGTAGGAAGAAAAAGGAGATCCGACATGACATGGTGGAGGTCCTACTGTATAAAAACTATTCCGTTACATGCTCAGTGGTGTTTTCTTTCATAAGTTATAGTCTGTGCTATAAATGTTACACAATTTTTATTATTTTATATTATTATTTAAACACTTCTGCATAATTAACTGACTTGAATCTCCAAAATAAATAAAAAATACCTTTTTTAAAACAGATCTTACTATATTTTTACCATTATAACCTCAAAACCAGTTAATTGCAACACTATTTCTCCAATTATAACCTTAAAACTCTTACACTAGTACTTTAACTCTGCTTAAATAAACTTTCAAAGCTCATAGTGATAATTTACAACTCAAATTAACCTTAAAATTCAAATAAATTTCATATTTCGTTTTTTATCATCTTTATATCAATTATATCATCTTTTCGTTTTACAAATTTCCGCGCCGAGGTTGGTGAAATGTCCCGGAGCCGAAAATGCGCTCAGGGTTTTGAAACTTTTCGTCGCAAGAGTTGGTAGGTTTATCAATTTCATTCAACTTTTAGTTAAGGGATCGCTCAAAAGGGAGCGCTGATCCGAGTCTGAGTTTCCCCCGTCATTTGCCCTGAGTGCCGTACCCATGGCGCGAGGAACTTGAAATGGTACAGGACCGATTGTATGTCAACTAAAAACTCCCATTCTGGACTCATCTTAACAGAGGTAATTTTGAATTAAAAAAATTAAATCGACTTGTTTTTCTCGTTTTTATTATCGGGAAAAATTATTTTAGAACATAAAAAATTCGTAGCTAGAAAGAAAGTTGATATGGACTGATACGGATTATAATCATTAGAAAATTATTTTTTTCGTGGAAATTATGCTTCATGAAAAAGCAGCCTACGATGGTAGAGCATCTGCAGTTAGACCCATGTAACTAGTGCTGCATCTAGGTTATAATATCTATGACTCATACAACAACGACGTAAACGACGGCTTGGGACGACGACGTTGACGAACTTGATTGACTTGGATTTCCGAGTTACGAAGCCGAAGCGAATCAGTGATCTGGCTTGCGGCGTTTTACAGTTTTGTGACTTTTATGTGCACATGAGAGACTTTTGACGGGAATATACAAATTTCTGCTTGCCTCTTCCAAAAATGGAAGGCAATGGAGAGCAGCAGCCAACTGCAAATGCAGAGGTAGCGACTCCGAATGAGCAGGAACATACCGAGGAGGGCATAGAAGAAACTGAAGAGTATGCTTTTGAAGGCGAAGAATTCAGGCATTTCATGCCTCGAGGACGAGGTGGCTTTAGGTAATTATATTTTCATTATCTATATTTGATTTTTTGCATGTATCCTGTCCCGGTCTCTTCTGGGAGTAAGGTTAAGTCCCTCCCAATTTTCTGTTGGACTCATGCCATAACACATCTCCAGCAATATCGCTGTATCAAAGTATTAATGTCAGTTGTTATGCCTCCCCCCTTCTCCTGTACAGTCATGGTAAAGACAAGAAAGATAATTGTGAAAATTCACTTTCACCCATTTACAAGCTCTCTACATTACTTACCGAATTTTAATTAACAGTTAGTACATAAATTTAGTTTTCGTAAATAATAATACTATTTTTAGGGGCAGAGGTCGAGGCGGCTTTGACTTTTCAATGCGTGGTGGCCCCCCAAGATTTAGAGGAAGAGGTTTTGGACCACGGGGTCCAATGTTTCGAGGCCCGAATAATGGATTTCCATTCGAAGGTCCCCCGCGTCCAAATTGTCCACCAGGTCCAGCTGGACCTCGTTTTCGAGGACCACCACCTTTTGACCCTAGCTGGGGTCCAATGGGACCACCGAACATGATGGGACCTCCAAATTTAATGGGACCACCAGGAATGGTAATTCACTTTCTTTCTTTTGGTATCGGAGTTCAAAATGAAAAAAACTGGAGCTTATTTGAAATTAAAAAATACGTTTGATTTTTATTTAGCCACCACCACATATGATGAACGGTCCAATGGGAGCAGGAGCAGGTCCTTTTGGCCCGCCTCCTGGAATGGGACCACCAAATATGAATAGCGTCAGTGCAAATTTCTGTTGTTTTTTTTTTTTATGAATTAAGTTAAGAATTCATCATTGGTTTTAGTTTTATCACCTAAAATTTTTCGTTTTTAGATTCCTGGACAGCAACAACAGCAGCAGCCGGCGCAACAAGCGAACATTCCAGGATTAGACCTGAATGGTGAAGTGTGGGTCGAAACGAAAACTGGTGATGGCAAGTCTTATTATTACAATATCAGAACTAGAGAGACAACCTGGACCAAACCGGAGGGACCAAACGTCAAAGTCATGGGGCAAGATCAGGTAATTCAATAAATTTGTATTTTTTAAATTGTATTGGTCTTAAGTTTGATCCTAAATAATTGCAATTTTCTAATTTCTTATTGTAACTTTCTTTCAAATTAAATTTCAGTTAGAGCAGTTAGTTCATGGTGCTTCAAAACAAACGTCGGCCGCAACGACTCCTTCCACGACTACAGTTACCCAGCCTCAAGGAAATGAAACAAGAACTGCTCCAGGAAACGAAGTACCAGTCACAAACAATGCAGATCCTATGAATCAATTAAGTACTGCTCCTCCTGGAACTGGTCCTCCACCTTCTCTCAATGAAACTCCGGAGATCAGCACGCCAACAGAAGTCTCTCAAGCAAATGGTAATTTAATTGCCGATATGAAATATTAATCATTAATTGACAATACAATTAGCAATGGTATTTTAATTACTAGACGTCTTAAGCCCTTATAAAATAGCTCGCTTTCTAGGAAAATTTGACCATCGGAGTATGCTTCTTTTCTTTCAAAAGTAGTGTTGCATATTTTTTTTGAAAGAAATTTAAAATAATAAACTCACTTAAAGCTCAAACTTCGTTTATTACTAAAGTTTGCTTTTAGTGTATGAATTAGGGACTTATGGTATTTCAAATTATTAGTCAAATACCGAAATTAATGTAACTTATGAAGTATAATTCTTATTTAATTACAGGTACTGCTGTGACTGTAACTGCCGCTCCAGTCGTAAACGCTCCTGCTGTAAACACAAATATTATGCAGCCACCGCCGAGTATGGTTCCTATGCAACACAGAATGCCGAATCAGTTTGGTGGCCCGATGCCTGCACCTTTTGGCGCAGCTCCCTTTGGAATGCCACCTCCAGGATTTCAACCTTTCGGAGGTTATGGACCACCACAAACAGGCTGGGGTAATTTACTTTTCTGTCTAAAATAATTATAATTTCCTTTCTCGTGTTCTCATTTTAATAATTCTCTTGTTTTTGCAGGCATGCCTCAAATGCCTCATGGCGTTATGCCGCCACAAGTTCCAGCCGAAGACCCTTCAATTATAGCTCAACTAGATGCTGAGTTAGTAGCTGCCGCTATGCTTTGGACGGAACATAGAGCACCCGACGGCAGACTTTATTACTATAATAGTAAAGCTGGAGAATCCGTCTGGGAAAAGCCGCAGGCGCTGAAAGATTTCGAAAGTAGGTTTTCCAATGGTTTCTCCTTTATAATTTATTTTAATGTTTATTGAATATTATGAAAATATCTTGTGAAAAGATCCTTTTATACTCTGCTGGGAGTCGAACCCAGGTCTTTCGATTGCCGGTCGACTGCTCTGACTATTAAGCTTCAGAGGTCTCGAGAATTATTCTTATTTCACAAGATTTTGTGTACTAATGCAAGATATTGATATAGTTGATATTTCTAAATTATCATTTTAGTCAGATGTTATGAGTTTCAGTATTATACGGAGGACTGCAATTTACGAACGTAAATCTGGAATCAACCGTACCGACTTGATTGTTCAAATTCAGAGGGAATTCTTGACATCTGACAAAAATGATAATTTAGAAATATCAAATTTATTGAATATTTTTTGTATTTGATGTCTACGTTCGTTACGGTTTTTTAAAAATATTTTGCAGATGCTAAAGTAGCAGCGAGACAAAAAACCGAAGAAGCAGCAGGATCATCTTCAACTACCAATACTACATCTACTGTAACATCAAGTTCTAGTAATATCAATGCGTCGGACTCAACGAGTCAGGAAACTAATGCGGAAGGCTCTCAAGATACCAAAGAACATACTAAGGACACCGAAGGTGGTAAAGGGAAAAAGGAAGAAGCTCCCAAAGAAGTCAAACCTTTAGACAAATCCAGACCCATTTCTAGTACTCCTGTTCCTGGAACGCCATGGTAAGATTTTGAATGATATAGAACACTCAATTTTACAGAAGATAGAGAAGACATTACCATTTTTTCAAATTTTGAGTTGAAAGCTGACAAATTTCTCTGGAGATACTCTTCAGTAATTCTTATTGAACTATTAATTAAAAGTACGCATAAAAAATGCACTTTATACTAACCTAACGCATAAAAAATCTGTTGAGTAATTTGAAGGCTTTCCAATTTCAAGTAGGATTTTCTTTTTTTTTTTCTTTTCGTAAGTTTTCTTCGTTTCTCTAGGTGTGTTGTTTGGACGGGCGATGGTCGGGTTTTCTTTTATAATCCTTCTTCGAGAATCTCAGTTTGGGAAAGACCAGAGGATCTTGTAGGACGAGCAGATGTCGAGAAAATGGTTTCCAATCCACCGGAAGCGCTTGCGAGTATTAAGAAATCAAGGCAGTCGGATTCCAGTGAAAGCAGTGATGAGGATCAACCGCCACCCATTAAGAAAGTCAAACAGGAAGAACCTAAAGGTATTGATTTTGATTCAATATCGCTATTAATGTATTGAAATTGCAATTTTTACTATTTACGTTTTTCTAGATTTGGCGACAGATTAAACCTAAAAAATTTGTTTTAATGTTTCAATCTTTAAACTTGTTTCGAAAAATCCAAGTTTAAGCTGTTTGAAAGTAGTTAGAAACTTAGAAAGTATTTCGAACGTCAATTTGAAAATAGACGTTAGAAAAATATCAAAATGAAATATTTCCTTCTTTGTGATGGTCTTCTTTTTACAAATTAACGTTTTTTGGCCGGCAGCATCTATTAAAAATACCAGTAAACTTCGAAAAAAGCAGCAACGATTGCAAAAATGCTAAATTTACACTTTTTGGAAAAAGTAGCCAACGAAATCAATCAGGGCTTGCTCAATAATTAGACATTTCCCCATTTCTTTGCGGCGGATGTTTGCTTCGAGTCTCCTTGTTACAAAAAAATGTTTGCTGGCCAGCAGGATCAATTAAAAATGTCAGTAAACGTAGAAAAAAGTAAAAACGATTGAAAAAATGCCAAATTTTCACTTTTTGGAAAAAGTGACCAATTAAATCATTCAGAGCTTGCTCAATAATTAAAAATGGTGCTTAATAATCAAATTTGTAATAGTCATATTTAATCATTATTGATAAATGTGGTATTTTTGTTGTTTTTAAAGTCGCAGTAGTCAAGGAAGAAGAGGAGAAGGAGAAGAAGACAATCGACATCGGCAAGGAAGCAGCCATTGAAGCGGAAGTGCGAGCAGCAAGAGAAAGAGCAATCGTTCCCCTAGAAACGAGAATCAAATCCTTCAAGGACATGCTGGCTGAAAAAGATGTAAGTTCTTGCCTTTAAAACGTAGGCAATTCTTTTTAACTTCTTTTAAAACTCCTTAACCTTTTGTGCCTAAACTCAAGACGATATAAAACTTTTAGTATCTGAATATTAGAAGAAAATGATTTCTATATTATAGAAAATGTTTTAACAAACTCTGATTTAAAAGTTGCATCAAATTAATTTTAATTTTCCAAATCAGGTATCTGCCTTTAGCACCTGGGAAAAGGAGTTACACAAAATAGTTTTCGATCCTCGGTATCTGCTTTTGACGTCCAAGGAGAGAAAGCAAGTTTTCGAAAAGTACGTAAAGGAAAGGGCCGAGGAAGAGCGTCGGGAGAAGAGGAACAAAATGAAGGAGCGGAAGGACCAGTTTCAAAAGCTTCTTGAAGAGGCCGGGCTTCATGGAAAGTAAGCATGAATTTTTAAACCTTTATGTCAAATTTTAAATTGCTAGAAGAATTCAAGTAAAAGATTTAAATTTTAAGCATGAACTAAATTATTAAATGAATAATAATAATGTATTTAAAAAAGTGAATAAATCGTTTGGTTTCAGATCATCCTTCAGCGATTTCGCTCAAAAGCACGGGCGTGACGACAGATTTAAAAACGTAGAAAAGATGCGAGAGCGGGAAAGTCTTTTCAACGAGTACATACTCGAAGTGCGAAAGCGAGAAAAGGAAGAAAAGACCGCCAAACGAGAACAGGTATGCCCAATTCTTCACAAAAGTAAACGCTACATAATCAACTTTATTTTCAGCTGTTAATTTTTATTCAAAATCTATGGAAGCAGAAACGAGTTTTGAGAGTTGAGTTAATTTTTTTAATTAAATGAAGACAGAGTATTTAGCTGAAAGTTAATTTAAAAAATAATGAATTAGGTATAAATATTAAAGAATTAAAGAATATTAATTAAAGAATAGAAAATGATTTATGCATAGAAAGGAAAACTGAATTAGAAGACTAGTTTATTGTGTAAAATTCTTATTTCTAGAATTGAATTCCTCTTGTTTTCTGCTTTTCATGATGTTGGGTGAGCATACGATAAAGGTGGTACCAGCTCGATGTCAATTGCGCACCCAGTTTGTGCTCTGCATGCACACGTAACATAACATAATATTTAATATAACATAACATAACAATTAAAAAATAAAGTAGCTCATAATTTGAGATAAGTTAAAAGCCTTTAGCTCAAGCCTTGAGTCCCTGCCTATTTCTATCTGCTCATCTCATCACACATCAAATCTCTTTCAAATATTTTTTCATCAAGTAAATATCTACTCCTCTTTCTTTCGAGAAAATAAAATAGGCAGTGTCTTAAGGCGAGATGAGAATTTATAAGTCTTAACCACTTTTCTTTTCAGCGATAATAAACTTTTCTTTCAGGTTCCATAGGTATGTTATTATTTTGTTCAACTTGTACGATCTAATAATTCGTATTTGAAATCTGATTAACGTCTTTAATGGATGAGGGACACGAACAGGGAGAATGTTTTATCAAATATTCTCAGCTCCTGAGTAGATTTGCTCGTTGTAAAGAAATTTTAAGAAAGAATATTGATAGCTGTAAAAAATCCGAAGAGAGATAGAGAAAATAAACTTAGTATGTGACGGTTCCTTGTGTACTTATGTGTTCTGAACTCTCCACTTCAGTCAGGAGGCAGGCAGGACAGGTTCCGTATGTGGAGTGGCTTGGTTCTGAAGCTGGTTGGTGGCATGGATGATGTCATCTACCATCCCCACCTACACTGCGTGGCACAGTTGGCACACCCTCGCGCGCCGCATTCTTTACTCCAAAGCAGAGTCATGAGAATGAACGAACTCGGTATTTGTATATTACTCGTAATCCTCGTTACTTGACAAAAAATAACTTTTTCCCAGCAAAAGAAAGAATCAAAAACAAATTTTTTAAGTAATATTAAAAAAAAAGAAAAGTCAAAGTCTCTTTGGAAAAGCGTATGACTTTTAAAAGAAGTAGTCTCTTGCAATCGTTGGAAATGCAGACGAGCCCTGAGATAGCACTAGTCTCGAATCCTCTCGAAAATCTTTTATCGTCTTTTGGGATGTGGTACAAATCCTGTACAAGCTAACGCCACCACAGAGCTTACATACCATGCGACGATGTAAGAATTATTCAACTTTAGATTGCAGCCCCTCTCAAAAGCATTAGTCACTGGATTTTTAAAAACAGAGTGTCTACTCCAAAAACTGCAACTTTTGTGGATTTTTAATTATTGGAAAATATACTAAGAACAATTTAAGTCAACAAGTGGACTTAATTAAAGAATTGGCTTCCTCAGCTCTTCCTTTTTGGTGTGAGTTTTCGCTTCATGCTATTCTACAATAAAAAATCTAGTTTTTGATTTTTCTAATCTATCTTTATGATACAATTTTTTAGTAAGAGAGGAAGAGCTTAGGATGGATTGAAAAAGGGTGCTTAATGCTTTTGAATTGTTACTATAATTTGTACGTGGCAAAAAAAAAAAATATTTTGAGTCCTTCGGTTGCACCGGCGTTTGGTACTATAACGTGTCAATCTAAAGTCTAAAAAATTATATTGTAAATTTTTTGCACGGATTCACGATTACAAATCCTAGCACTTTCCCCCATCAATATGAATTTAATTTTCAAACAATATTCGATCTTTCTTAGCGACATAAAGAATACAAAATTTAAATACATAATCCAAAATTACACACTTTTTTATCTTTTCAGACATTTGCTTATTATATTATTTTATTTCTTTAAAATATAAAGATATTTTTGAAAGTAGAGATTAAGACATTGTATAGAGAAATTTTAATATTAATTTAATTGCGATGTTTCAATTAAATAACTTATCAAAGATATTTATTTCTTTTTTGCATCATAAAAGAATCATTTTTATTAATATGTTTCTGATTTTTAGAAATTTATTTTATGAATACTTAATTTACAAATTCATAACAAATATTTTTATAAGATTAAATTCAATTAAATCCTGAAGAATTAGAAAGCATATCTTTTTTGTGACAGAATTCAATTTTTATCATATTTTTATTTTATAATTGTACAATTGAATCACTTTCACATGGGGTAAGTATAGATAATAGCTAGAACTTTATGGATAATTTTTTTCTGAATGAGACTTTACTGTTTATCTTAAGATTACTGCCTATAATATTTATAAAAAGTCCTCATTAAAGAAATTTTTTCCACAGAGTTATAAGGCTCGAATTTTGATTCATACTTACCACAAAATGATGCACATTCATCACAGTTATCGGCATATCAAATAATGGTATTTACAACAATCCTAATAAAATTCATTACTTGAAAGAAATATTTATTTAAATGATGTCTCAAATAAGCAATTACTTCCAAGTTTACCTGGCCGTTTTAAAACTAAAAAGCAATCTTTTTAATTGTCAGCGTTACTTTATTTATTACTCGAAGACCCGCTGAGCCACCATCAAAATTGTCTTTCTATTTTTTTTTTTAAATAAATAATACCTGAGACATTCCATTTTTAATCGGCACGATTCTTCACGTGTCCATTGCCGATTTGGCTCAAAATTTTGTTGAGGATTCTTCCACCAAATAGAAGATCTCATTTCAAAAGACTGAGACTAGACTTCGAAAAATTGAAGAAAAAAAATGAAAAATGTATTTTCAAAAAAGGGGTCAAAAAAGTCCAAATTTGATAGGTGCTCCAAAAATTTTTTTTTAATTCTATAACTTGGCATGAGATCTTTGTATTTGATGGGAGAATCTACAAAAAAATTTTGAGCCAAATTGGCGATGGGCAAGCACAGAGGGCCAGGAGATCCCTAATTTTTGCAAAAATCCAATTTCAAATTTACATCAAGTAATATATTTTTCGTAATTAGATTTTCTAATTAATTTTTCTACTGTAAAAAAAATTTTCCGCGATTTTTTTTACATGTGCCGACCATTTTTTTAATAAAGAAAATAAATAATAAAGTTGACAATTTTTTTGTACAATTTTGAGTTAGTTTCAACTTTTAATTTAGAAACAAAACATTGTTGACACGTCTATACTAAGTAAGCACACAAATTATTAGAATATGTAACTTTTACCACCCATTCGGACAAGAAAAAAAGTTTGTTGGCCTTAAGGGGGTGTAATACGTTATGATATCACGAATTTCCGACGGGGTATAAAAAATATTCGGCAATCCTATTTTGAAACAAACAAAGATATCAAGTTGAAACTTAAGAGAATTATAGGAAATATGAATGGGCACTTCTGTTTCGTCATTTTTTCAAAGTTTTGAACAAAATTTTGTTTCAAAATTTTGAATAAATGACACATAATAGATGTGCTCTATCATATTTTCTATCATTCTCGTAAGTTTCAACTTCATATCTTTGTTTGTTTAAAAATAGGATTTCCGAATAGTTTTTATACCCCGTCGGTAATTCATGGCATCATAACGTATCACACGCCCTTAAAATAATAAGAAATGTGCAATATTTCGTTATTTACACCTGACGTTTTTACCTTACGTATTTAACCGTTACGTTATTCTCAATGCGCAAGCTGAGAAAATTTGTTTTTTAGTGTATCTTTTCAGAGAGTATTTTTGACATCCACCAGAAAATTTTTCAGCCCTTCCCGAAAATGAACGGAAAATATTTTTCCACTTTTGATCTTAGGTTCGGTATCAATGACGCTGAAAATTCCCCTGTTCCAAGATTTACATAAGTCTGACGAAATCTTGAATTTTGGTCATTTTTCTAGTTCTTTGGCCCACTGAAGCATGGGAGAAGCGTGTCGTTCACAAACGGAATGTTTCACCTGCTCAAAATTTAGAAAAAAAACGCGAATGGTTTTAAAAGTACTGAAGATGACTTTTTCTTTTTATTTAAAATATAAAATTGAGGATATGAGAAGATATTGGTTTTAAGAAACGAATTTTAGATTCTAGTTACATCTAAATGCAAATATGTCTCACACTTTATAACCTTTATAATACTAACCAAATTTTCATTTTCAGCGGAGATAGCTGTTAAAAATATATTTATTTACTAATTCGAATCGTCGTTAAGGATTTTTCTTTCTATACATCACTAAAATTTTTCCTGACAAGTCTTTTTAAAACTATGTCACGCCTTAACGACTGTTCGTGTTTATTTTTACAGCATGTAATTGGTGTAATTTTTTTCAGCAAACACGAGCAGCTTGTTTTATATAGGAAAATCCACTTAATATAACACTCGCAGCCAATTTAATTTTTTTTCGCGAAAATTTTTCAAAGTTATCATGGAAAAATTTAATTATGAATTTAATCTTCATGATTGTGATTATAAAAAATGGATAAGGAGGCTGCGAGTGTAACTGTTGTTTGGAAATATAAACTGTGCATGAAGAATGAGCTGCCAAATTAATTTACAAACAGAAATATATACTAGATTCTAAGCAAACAGGCGAAATTTTATTCCCCCACTGTGACACTTTTTTTCGTTGCATCTATTCCAGGTTAAAAAGGATTTCATATCTCTGCTAAAAGAGCACAAAGACATCGACAGACATTCTCACTGGAGCGATTGTAAGAAGAAATTGGAGTCGGATTGGAGATACAGGTGCGTAGAATCCACAAGTGCTCGGGAGGATTGGTTTAGGGACTACATTCGCAATTTGAAAGAGGAGAGGAAAAAGGAAAAAGATAAGGACAGAGATCATCGACACAGAGAAAGAGATCATCACAAATCTGAGAAGAGAGACAGAGATAAGAGGGATGACAAGTATAAAGATAAGCCTTCAAAGGAGAAAAACGACAAAGATGCACCTAAAGAGAAAAGGCAAAAGAAAGAAGTCAGCAGCGAGGAAAATGGTAAAGAAAAAATTGAAGTTTCGGTGGAGAAGGAAATTGGAGAGATTGACGATAACGAGGAGAAAAGTTCACGAAAGGAAATCGAGGTAAAAATTAAATTAGTATTTAAAAAAAATTTTAACACATTTGTAAAAGATATTTTTTGAATAACTTGTAAATTACCTATCTTTTCTTAGAAGGAGGAAATGGAAGGATTCTCTGACTCGGAAGAAGATCGTGAAAAGCAGAAAAGGGAAAGAGAGAGAAGAGCTGAGGCAAGTCTTCGAGAAAGAGAACGAGAAGTGCAACGAACTTTAGCAACTCATCTAAGGGATCGCGATAAGGAAAGACAGCATCATCGACACACCGAAGCCGTTCAGCATTTTAGCGCCTTGCTTGCCGATTTGGTAATTTTCCTCCTTTAATTATCCGATATTTTTACATTGGTAATACAATTTAAACTATGCAAAAATATTTGAATATTTATTAAGTTTTTGAATTTACATGGTATCACTTAGAAATCCTTTGAGTCTTGGGAATTTAAAATTTAACATTAACATTAATTTAAGTTAAATTTAACATTTAACTTAAAATTTCAAATATGAATGCTTCATTTTAGGTTCGAAATGGAGACCTTGCCTGGCGGGAAGCAAAGCGTCAATTAAGAAAAGACCACCGATGGGAGCTCGCTGAGAGTTTAGATCGCGAAGAAAAAGAGCGATTGTTCATCGAGCACATCGAACAACTTGGTCGAAAGAAACGAGACAAATTCCGAGAGCTTCTCGATGAAGTCTGGACATCTTCAGAATTTCCCGTTTCAGCGGAACTCACAGCATCTTGGAAAGATATTAAAAAACTGCTAAAGGATGATCCGAGATATATTAAATTCTCTTCGAGTGATCGGGTTTGTAAATTAATATTATAGCCTCTGCTTTTTCTCAATAATGTTTAAGAATTTCAATTTCTAATATTGTGCTTGTTTCAGAAATGCGAAAAAGAATTCAAAGAGTACATCAAAGACAAACTCGTAGCGGCCAAGGCTGACTTTCGAGAGCTTTTGCAGGTAAATATAATTCAGAATTTGTTTTTACGTTTATAATTCTTTTTTTTATACCTATATTCTTATATTTGCAATTCCTTTTTTAGGAGACTAAGTTAATCACGGATAAGACACACAAGAAGGTGCAGGAAAATCGAGCGTATTTAGCAGAAATCGAAGAAATCCTGAGGAAGGACAAAAGATTTCTCATACTGGAATCGGCGGCCTCTGAACGCACCCGTCTTCTGATGGGTTATCTCGAAGAATTAGAACGCCGAGGTCCTCCTCCTCCACCCACGGCCTCCGAGCCTTCAAGGAGGCCTACTGCGAAGTAAGTCGATAAATTCAAAATGTTAAATTTAAAAATACGGACCCTAAAGGAAATACAAATCTTCTCCAAGTTTAATTTACATACTATTTTTGTGTTCTGTTTTAATGCTAATTTACAATTTTCCTTTTGCAGCTGAACCAACGATTTAGAACAGGATCCTCGCGGAAGATTTTAAAGTAAATAAATTACTAGCAGTAGCTAAAGCAAATAAATTTAAGAGAAAAAAATCCTACGTCATTGTGACATGTAATTCTAGGATTCAATAAAACAAGACCCAAGTTCTACAAACTCGCTTCGTGATCGACTGACATCATGGTTCCAATCGCACTGACAACCACCCTCCAAGAAAAGTAATCCTAAGGTAATCGCAACGATATTCAACACGTGTCTCATGTGCTTTCCGAATCAAGAATCGCATCGTCTTTACACATAAGTTTTTTTCATTTTTGTTACTTATCCGTGACACGGATACCAGTTTGACTAAAGCCCATTGGAGGATGAAATTTTATTTCTTGTTTTGCGTAGTTTGAATTTATTTTTACTGAGATTAATATATTTACAAATTCAAATTTTCAACTATATATAGATATTTTAAATAATTATATTTAAAATAATTGTTTTTCAAGTTCCTTTTAATTTCTCCTTTTCCCTGAAATTGTTGATTGAATGTAAAATTTCCTAATTTCTTTTCTGCATTTTTGAAATTGAACTAAGGCAATATTTCTTTTAATTAATTGGTTATATTCTAAACAAATCCATAATTAATTTTATAGATTTTTTAAATCTAATATTGTTTCTGAACCCAGTTGGGCTTTATAGTTAAATTATTAATGGATTATTGTGAAGAAAGTGGCACAATTCTTTTTATAAAGAAAGAGTACCATAAACCAAAGAACTGGGGTTCATAAGACAAAATCTCAAGTGCAGTGTTTGAAATTCACTCTCTGATTCGATGAGGGTTTAGCATGTTAAAAAACTTTATATATTTACGATCTGTGAATTAACCAGTGCTGCATTGAATCAAATTTAAACGAGTGTATATATAACTTAGTGCAAAACAAAACAAAACATTTGTATGTGGAATGCTTTAGTTACAGAAAGTTATAAATACATAAATAATTTGTTAAAACATTTCTGTGTCTTAATCAAGTCTTTTTTTTTAAAACAGAATTTCTTCCTTCTTGCGATAAAAACCCAAGAAACGTAAATTCAAATTTTCTCCAACATTTTTTCAATATTTCAAAACTTGTATTTGTTTTTCATCGCAAAAGGGAATAACCGAGGCCGAAGATGTTGTTAATTAAATTTTCTTTTCAGCCTTCAAACAAATGTTTTTTATAACTTTCTTCTGATCGCAGGGGGAAAAAATAGAGAAAGTAAAAGTAAGTCTCGTTTGATAAATTCTTAATTATTTTACCAAGTGGCAAGATTTCTGCTCTCGGTAGCATTCATGTCTGGAGTTTTTTGACATCATTTCTGAGAAAAAAAGACGAGGTAAGATCGTTCATTTGTATCTTTAAAAAAATCAAGAAAACGAGGTATACGAAAGTGTATTGCTGATTCAGTGTCGAAGATGATTTAAAATTACCTTTGATTTATGATTCGTGTTCTGTAGGATAAATTGCGAAGATTCACGGGGAGATCCTTGAGGGAATGTGTGGGAGCAGAAGAGGGCGTGTTCGTTCCTTGGAAAAATCTAACAGTAGGTGAAGTGCACCCATATAAGTTATGACTCCGAGATGCAAAGTTCAAAAGAACTTTCTGTAAGTTGTTCTTTATTTCACTTTCATAACTACTTTACGAGACTGAATTAAAAACAGGTTTTTCTTTCGACTTTAAATATTTTTAAAAGCATTTCAAATATTTTTTAGATATTGGAATATATTTCATAGTTTTAAATTTACATGAAAGATATTTTAATATTCCTAGTTTAGTATCCTGTAATTATTCTAAAAATGTTCCGTCTGTGATGGTTTTTCTTTGAAAACTGATTTTTTATTTTCAAAACCTAATCCGGATTTCTATTATTAATTTTAGTTTGAAATCTGAGGTCAGTCACCCTGACAAGTGCGTTTTCAGCAAGTGTCCTTTATCTAGTAAAGCGTGAGCGTTGAGTCGCGGAGAAAGGTGGGAATGAAAACATAAATTGGTATCAATATTAGGTCTCCTGAGTCATTAATTTCCTTAAACTCAAACGGGTTAAGGCTCGCTTGAAAAATTTTGCGTGGAAACGCAGTTGCTCAAGGAGACTAGTTGAAAACCTTGAGTATTTTTTTTTCACCAAGTAAATGTTATCCGCACGAGAACTCTAAATCGAATTGTTGACAAATAATAGTATTATTTGATTTCCGTTTTTTAATTCAAAAGAGAAAATATTTTACCAATTAACTTTTGTTTAAAGTTTTTTTTTTAGTGTTCTTTTTCTTAGAATTCTTAGATTCAAAATACGTTACATTTAGATTTAAATAAAAGCACTGAAGAAGGAATACAAGTAGAGAAATGTGATACAATAAATATGGGTAAAATAAGCCGATACTTAATTTTGGATTTTATGTGAACAATATTTATGCGTGAAAATTTTTATAGTTATGTATATGTATGTTAATCGGAATATATAGGAGAGTTGACCTGTAGTTTCGAACGAGTGAAGGGACGGGAAACAAAAGAGAAGTACATCGCACTATCTACTTCCCAAGGTAATCTACTTTACTTCGTTTCCAGTCTAATGCTTGCAGAAGGAATATTTTCTACATCTTCTCTTGGATCGTTCTCGTTGATCTCACGCCGACCGGGTCATTACCACTTTTGAGCCTCGACTTTTCAAGAAAACCATTCATCAAGGCTTTTTTGCAATGATCGATGAAGGTTTTTATTTATTTATTATGCTCTTTTCTTAATGTACTGGGCAGAAAAGTAGTTGTAATTATTATGTTATTAATTACCACTTCCTTCGGTTCTAATGATCTGCTGATATATTTTATGATAGGTTTAAATATCCTTTACTATTGCTTTTTGTTACTATTACTATTATTATTACTATTTATACAATTTAAAGTTTATAGCTATTAAATATTTTTTATTTGAATTTAATTTACGATAATTTAGTTTCCAAATTTTATCTCTTTTGTGCAATTATTTTGAGGATCAAAAGATTTTTATTTCATTTTCTTAATTGAAATATTTTAAGTAATAGGAGATTGCTTTTGTGAATAATTGTAAAGTTATTTTAAAAATCTAGCAATAGGGTTTAAGAGTTTCTTTCATTATTTTTGAAAATAATCTCAGAGTTTATTAAAAGGATTTTAAATTATTAACAATAGAAATTAAGGTATTAAGCTTTATTAAGTGAAAACTTTTATCTTTTATCAATTAGTGATCAACGTTTCTTTATTTTTTATATTTTATGATGAGAAAAAATATTATTTTGACAACCAGGAGTTACAGTTCATATTTTAAATTGCCATCCTAAAAAAAATTGGCAAAGTGTCCTAAGTGCCATGAACAAAAAAAGCCCTTATTTTGTTTTGTAAAACGACATTCATATGAATACAAAAAAAAATACCTAATTTTCCTAGATTAATTTTAAACACAATATTTAAAAATCTCGAAAAAGGCGATTTTCTTCCAAATTTTTGGAGTTTTCTTTCAATGATATTTATAAATTTTTAACCAGGGATCCGAACGAAATTAAGGGCCATTTTTCGATATTTTCCAATTATTCCTTCAAATTCAAAATAGTTTGGC
>JBAGKK010000483.1:352689-372828 GCA_037177015.1 Euceroptres primus | reverse complement strand
CTACAATATTATTTATTTGGCTTGAAAAATGTGCATAAATTAAACTTATGTTCATCTGAAGTTTATGAACTTGATACATTAAGCGTTTTTTAGGTTACTGTCTACAAAAAAGGAGAAAATCAGAATATCTTTCTGCAAAGTAAGGTTGGAACACCGTACGGTAATGACGTTTGAGGTTTTCTTATATTAAATTAAAGTAAATAGGAATAGAAATGAAAAAAAAGAACTGATCATTTTGCAGAGGATGATAATAAGTATTTATTAAATTTTAAAAAAATCAGTAAGAGTTTCTAATTTAATGTTACATTACTAGGACTTCAAGTTTGCCTTCAATTTGACAATTACCCCTATAGGAAAGGATACGAGCGGTTAAAGCGAAAAATATTACGCACCACAATCACTGACTTATTCCTTGGCGATAAACAAATGTCAAGACTCGTGGGCACTTACTGTTTACAAAGCCATGCTCGGTAATCGTGAAGGTCACACAGCAGACAAATACGTTTAAGGCCTAGTAGAGATATTTGAGATCCAACAAATTAATTGATAAGTACCTGATGTACGGAGAAATCAAATTGTCGGAAAGTAGTAGATTGGATTAACTAAGTAGCATTCAATGTAAAATTCCAAGGTATGAGGTATGAGGTATCCAATGCTTTGCAAAAAATGTACGTGAAAATTGCAGAGTTCACCAAACATGATGCATCAAAAACCGTTGGAACGTGCTGAGAGTACAGGAAAAATCTCACTCCTTTCCTCACGATGCTTCAAAAACCGTTGACACGTTGCTGAGAGTATAGAAAATTTCGCCTTTCCCAAATCGTTCGTATTTCTCACTTCCTTATAGCCTCTTAGATTGCTCAAGACCTCACAAATCACAAAACCAAATTATTCAATTCGAACGACATTAAAAACTCGGAAAAATACAACAAAAACCAGATAGAACCAAAACATAATTTTATTCCATACACTTTAATCAACATTCATTCAGCTAAAATAAAAATAAATGTTCATATTATTGTAAATTTACATAAATATTTCAGGCTAAAACTAACATAACTTTCTGATTTACAAATAAACGACGTTAACGCCAGTTATTTTGACGATTCCAATTGGTCCAATTGCTCCACCTTATGAAGTTAAATACTTCCTTCCATAAAATTGCGCTTTTTTTTCAAAACCGACCGACTTGATCGGAGTATTAATCTTGTAAAAAGGATTCATGGAGTACTTAATGTAAGTTTCGTACATCTCATTAAAGAAGTTCTTAATACCATCCTCGTTTTTACTATCATGTACCATTACGAAACGTATGCGAGTTGCTGTCACAAACGCACTTACGAACCACTGATTAAATTTATCGACAATTTTTAGATGCATGTTTGCCGTTTTCCGTACATGTTCGTCCACTAAATCAAGAGCAGCGTAGGCTACAAACTGGCTCAGGTGTGCATGATCTTCTTTCTTTCCATCTTTACCAGTGTTAGCAAATTCTATTTCGAATAATGGATTGTCTGCATGACCAACGATAGCGAAGTAAAAATTGGAAGCCATGACTATTAGTGCTTTCCTTCTTGGTGCATTGGTATGTTGCAAAACAAACGAGCCCAAACGATCATTCGAATTAAACAAGGCTAAATAGAAGACTTTACATAGAATTTTCCAGGTACTTTCTCGGTGTACCGTTAAGATCCTTATCCAACTTTAATTAATTTGCATTAATGATTTTATCCTTGGTTTACGAATAATACCAGCGATTATTATTGTTTATAAATTTATAAACAAAATTTATATCCTTTTCTTCTTCTTTTTTTTGCGGACTTGCTTAGAGCAACAAGGTTCCAGTTTACTACCCAAATATAACCACACTTTACCTTGGCTTGGACTGTTGCAAACTGTTGACTGTTGCACATCTGCAGTGTAATTCACTCGACTCTCGCGCGCCTCTCTCGATCGACCCCTGAAGCTCTGCTTCCCCGTCCCACCTGACCCTCTAAGTTACCATAAAAATATGCTGTGTGCCATACCCATGCCTCGCGCAATCGTTTGCCCCTACTCTCGAGAAGGCGTTTGCGCAGATAGTTTACACCCACTCATGGATACATACGTGTGTGCGCAAATGCCTGCTTCGCAACTTCCAATTTCCCCTCCGGACTACAGTCGGACCTCCACAATGTAATGATTTCGGGGGAAGTTATTACTTGATGGAAGTAGCTCGGTGGGGAAATTGGAAGTTGTGTAGCAGGCATTTGCGCACACACATATGTATCCATGTGTGGGTGTAAACTATGCGTAGGTTATGTGTACACGCGGGATACCATCTGCGCAAGCTTCAACTGCTATGATCTACTATTAACGGCTAATGGTGGGAGCAGAAGATGAGGGGAATATGACATGGTGGAAGTTTACATGGTGGAGGTCCGACGGTACCACCAACAAGTAATAACTCCCGCCTAAATTATTGCGTGGTGGAGGTCCGACTGTACTACGATATTTTCATAATGGCGGGTTTTGAATTGAAAAGAAGGCGACAATCGTTTTAAATTCAAACAAGACTCTCTATTCTAAAACGTCATAATGTTAAGACTAGAATTAATTAAATTTAATAAATAGAAACATGAATACTCTCAAATAGCAGTCGCGACTAGTAGAGAACCTGTTTGAACAAGCAAGTTTTAGTCTCTGTAGAAGCAATAAAATAAGGTCAAATTTAAGAAATAATACAGTAATTTGAAATAACTGGGAAGTTAGTCAGATTCATTGCCATTTGAGTAATATTAAAGGGTGAAAATTGAGTTCAAAGAGGGTCAAATAAATTATTAACCAGAAAACAAAAAATAACTTTCTATTTGACAGTTGCAAGCTGAAACCTGAAAATGAATTTTACTAATTTTAATTAAAACTGAGACTACTAAGCTAATTTCTAGCAACGAATCTTTAGTTTATATTCCTTCATGCGGAAAACAAACCTATTAGTTAGTCAAACGAAAGGAAAACTTCGAATTTAGTCGCGAAAGATAAAAAATAAACAGGTTCAAACTTGCAATCTTTAAATACTTTTGACTAGTGGGGTAGCTCCACTACATGAATCGCTCCCTCAGAGCTGCGGATCGAGACTTCCCACTTTGGAACTGGCAGATAAAGGCTCTTTTACACATCTGTTGGGAAAACACTCTTCCTCGCACTCTAACATGTGACAATGGCATAAGTTTATCCAATTCTAGAAATGCTCCAGAAATTTTCTTCGGAAAGTTTCTAGAAAGAGATAAACTTATGCTCTTGTCACAGGTTAGAGTGAAAGGAAGATATTTTTTCCAACAGAGGGGTAAATGAGCCTTAACTTTCTCACTTTATCCTGAGCGTTTTCTCTTATTGCGTTCCAGAAGACGAAAGCATAATCATTATTGTCGATTTACAAGGAATTTGAGTTCTAAAGCATGAAGTGCCTTAGGCGCTACCGGTTCTCGGTTTTTAGAGTGTAGGAAACAGAACGAGATAAACAAACAAATTTTTAATTCAACCATCTGTTCAATAAATATTGTGTGGTATTATTTAAACAATTAAATCCAGTGTTTAATTCATTCCTTCAAATGGGTTGTTCGTTTTTTTAAACAAACGAACTCTAGGTGGAAAGAATCCACTTTGGTTCAACCAATCATCGTTCAACTGAGTTGGCCGACGTGAAGTAAGTTCCCCATGAGGGTGGGTCGTAACACTACTCGCGTGCATAATACGTAAACGATCCACGGGTTCTATACCCCTAAACACGTTTTCTAAAACTCTTACTAAATACTAAAATTTCACAAAAAAGCATCCAGTTTTTTAACAATTATATAAACTTTTCTTCACAGAAAGTGTAAAATTCGCTAAAGAAAAGCTCCAGGTAAATTTCCAGCTCTCTTTTTTTACAAATTCCAGGAACTTTTAAGGTTATATTTCCTGAATTCACCGTAATTTCACAACGTAAACGAAAACTCGGCTGTGTTTCTTGGCACAGCCAATGGAAACATTGAAATCGGGCTGATTCAGTGGCCTCGCGCTTCGCATCGCGATATACAGTCTTTTCAAGTCTTTTTGCTTCCAATTCGTACCCGTGTAGTACGTTTTGAGCGAAGCACTGACGTTTGTGGTTTTGCCATTCGCATGGCCGACGTGTTCCTCGAAAAGTTCCTGTTCGCGTGGTGTCCCTCGTGTCGTCGAAGGTGTTTTCGCTAAGATCTGGTGGCTAAAAGCGAAAAAATCTGAGAAAGTGAGTGCATCGTGTCAAGCCCACAAGTGTACCGTTCGAACGTTATGTCGTACACGTTCGACCTGACATAATCCGGTTTGAACTGGATTTCGGCAGGTTCTGTGCGATAAATGGACTGGCCGTTCGTTTCAGAAAACCTGCAGACCGGCTTTCCCAACGAAGGGAGCACGCGGTTTTTTTTTCACCACCCAGAGCATCCATCCAGGAACTTGGCACGGAGTCATTAGTAGTGACCACGCGATTCCCAGCACGCAGCAATGTCCAACGAGGAGACGTCCGCCGATCGCAATGTCGAAATCTGGAAGATCAAGAAGCTTATCAAAAGCCTTGAAATGGCCAGAGGGTGAGTTATTATCAAGTCTCTTAATTGTTTTCTACCTGATTTTTCCCTTGGTAGAACATATGTTTCCCTACCTGGTGCATAACCTGGGACTTGGAAAGCCACGTTTCATTTTCGCCAAGCTGTCTGGAAAGTTTATCTAGTTTTTCAGTTCCTGTTCCAAAACTATCCATATGTAGGTTAAGACCCTTACCTTCATTTCAGAGTAAAACTAGATATTTTTCCTTTGTTTGATTTTACAGACTCGTGTCACTTTTTACTTTGCAAAATCAAGACAATTTTAGAATTTAATTAGACAGTTCACAATTTACTGGTTCGTTAACTATTTTTATTAAGTAATTGGGATAATTTGGAGCTTTGGATATTGCTATGAAATGTGGGGAAAAAATGTGAAAATAGGTGTTTCGGATTTCACGACAGTCATGACTAATGATAGTTTTCTTTCTTTCAGGAATGGCACAAGTATGATCTCGTTGATTATACCTCCAAAGGATCAAATATCGAGAGTAAGCAAAATGTTGGCTGATGAGTTCGGTACCGCATCCAACATCAAATCTCGTGTAAATAGATTATCAGTCCTGGGTGCAATCACGTCGGTACAACATAGGCTAAAGTTATACACCAAAGGTAAAAATCTTCATTCAAAAATACAAATCCAAAAGTAAATAAATAAAAATGGTATGCCTCGTATTCGAATTCTAATAAATTTCTGATTGGGTGACTCTCCAGACAGAGGTAACTTTTGAAAATAGACACTTTTTGCAAAAGAGTTTCGAAACTTTTCTTTCTAATAGTATATCATTAGTTCTAGAACGAATGATTTTCGAGTTATTTGAGGTGAAATCTTATTTATTAAATATAGTACATTTTGCTTATGCTTTAGTATGTAAAGATGAAGAGGAATAAACCCAAACTGATTGAATATTTTTTCTCAAAGTTACGTGGGAAATCGAAAGTGATCTGTTTGTGGAGAATACCCGATTATTTTCTTATTTCAGTACCTCCAAATGGCCTGGTTATATACTGTGGAACGATCGTGACAGAAGAAGGAAAAGAAAAGAAAGTCAACATCGACTTCGAACCCTTCAAGCCTATCAATACTTCTCTTTACTTATGTGATAATAAGGTACTAACTTGATTAGCAACTAATTCAGCCTGGAGATTTTTTAAATCGAAGATTAAAGTTCGTCATAGTATATTTTTATTAAAAGCCGGATGTTTGTCTACGATCTATCTTTCAAAACAATTTAAGTGTGCCAAGGTTACTTAACGAAACAATTATTTCATTATGTAATCAGATGATATAACCAATTTTTGTATTGGGCACAACCTAATTATTTTTTTATACAATTCAAGTTGCAATTTTAAAATTCCTCGGATGCAAGTCCTCGGATTTCAGGATGCAAGTTACAATTTTAGGTCGTTTTTAATGAGAGAAAAGTCGTCTGAAAATTACTCTGATATCAACTAATTAATTTATATTTTCAGTTTCATACTGAAGCCCTTACGGCGTTACTAGCCGACGACAACAAATTCGGTTTCATTGTTATGGACGGTAACGGAGCGCTTTTTGGTACTCTACAAGGAAATACGCGCGAAGTCTTACATAAGTTCACGGTCGACCTTCCCAAAAAGCACGGTGCGTATTGTTTTTGCACAAGATTTAATGTCTCGTTTTAATTGCTTCGTAACAATACGTTTTGTTCAATGCATAAAATAGGACGACTCTCTGTTTTTAGGAAAAAAAATAAGTTTTATTGACATTAAGAAAATCTTGAAAAAAGTGGATCTTTTCTGTTGAAGGATAGGAAATTATTGAGAATCGTTCTCTGCCATTAGAAAACTAATAATTTTAACAATCGCTGTATCTAATTGCAGGCAGAGGAGGACAGTCTGCCCTTCGTTTTGCCCGACTGCGCATGGAAAAGCGACACAACTACGTCCGTAAAGTCGCTGAAGTAGCGACCCAGCTTTATATTACTAATGATAAGCCTAACATTGCGGGTCTGATTTTGGCCGGTAGTGCTGACTTTAAGACAGAACTCAGTCAGTCCGACATGTTTGATCCTGTGAGTTTTACTTCAGAAATTAATATTAATGCCTCTGTTTAATCTCTGAATTAAAATAAAATAGAATAAGATAATATATAATAGTGATTCCAATAATAAAAAAACTACTTTTTTTAGAGATTGCAAGCTAAAGTAATAAAACTAGTGGACGTTTCATACGGAGGAGAAAATGGTTTCAACCAGGCGATTGAATTGGCAGCTGAGTCTTTACAGAACGTGAAATTCATCCAAGAAAAGAAACTCATTGGTGATGCTTTCACTTTTTATTCATTTTCAATTAATGATTAATCATTTCGAATTTTTTATCATTAAAATAAAATTTTCGATTTCAGGTCGCTATTTCGATGAGATTTCGCAAGATACAGGAAAGTATTGTTTCGGAGTCGAGGATACGTTGAGAGCCTTGGAATTAGGTAGCGTAGAGACTTTGATTTGCTGGGAGAACTTAGACATTCAGCGATACGTTCTTAAGAATCACACGAACGGCGAGGAGAAAGTTTTGCACCTAACGCCTGAGCAGGAAAAGGACAAGTCACACTTCACCGATAAGGAGGTTAATAACAAATAATAATTTTATGTAAGATTATTAGTCTAATGATATTTCTGATTCTATTGAAGTTTCTCCCTTGAATTACAGAGCGGCGTAGAATTGGAATTGGTGGAATGTCAACCTTTGCTCGAATGGCTCGCGAATAATTACAAGAGCTTTGGAGCTACCTTAGAAATTATCACCGACAAGTCTCAAGAAGGTTCGCAATTCGTCAGAGGTTTTGGTGGAATTGGAGGTAAGTTTTGGTCCCTTTTATTCCTTTTTGAAAAATGGCCTACTCCGATCACTCTAGACTGTAAACTGTAGCCCCGAAATATCGACGAGTCCCTTCGATCGTTGAAAATTAGTTTTAAGAGATAACAATTCCCTAGGAAACTCACAGGTTCTCGAGCTGAAAAAAATGGTCTTTGAGCCGGGGAACAAGTCTAAATGTCGAGATTTTTATCAGACAAATAATGCATGTTTTACCACTTAAATTGTGGAAAGATTTGAAGAAAAAAGGAGAGATTTTTTTTGCTTTGAGGGTTCAAGTTCGATCGCTAGTATTAACTGCAGAGCATATGTTCGAATTTAGGAATCCTCCGCTACAAAGTTGATTTCCAGTCACTGCAGGCTGACGAGCCTCTTGATGACGTTGACCTCGATGATTACTAATTTCATCCGTGAAATACTCAAGAATCTACCAGGTAGATCTTTATATGTTTTGAGTGCATTCATTCATATTTCGTATATCGTAGAATGTTTCATTTTTAAGAATTGACAAATTTGTCGAGTCGCTTCACTCAACCTTAGACGGACGCACTTTCTTTTAAAATTAATTAAATAAAAATAAATATATTTCATGTTATTATTTTTATTCTTTTGTTTTTTATTTTTCTTTCATATCTACAACTGGATTTTTTAAAAATCAATTTGAATATTTCTAATTTATTTGTTCTACGAATGTGTCATTTTTCAATGTTTTTTTTTCTCAAGTGCGTTCATTTAATGTTTGAGTTTCGTAGTGGAAAGTGAATTGACAAATTGCCGTAATTTTTTTCATTGAGTTTTTCACTGATTAGAATAGTTTGATATTATTTCGATGCTGAATTCATAGAACATGTGTGTTTCTTCATGTCATGCATATGCACTGCACATTTATTTCAGTTTGAATGGAAAAATTTTGAGTTTTTTACGGAGTTGAAGGAGATTTGAAAAAAGACAATTTCGTTCTATTTTTAAAAGGAATTCTTCAAATAACTCAAAATCTAAATATTGGCAATATTGCGCAATGTTTTCTGAAAGATATTTGCGATGCGATAAATATTGTGCAATGTAGCGACGCGTTCGGGAAACAAATTTAAATTCATTTAAAATTTATGAACCTTTTTAAAGTGATTTCTTTTATTCAGTCCTTTATATTTATTTATACCTAGTAGACCAATCAATCGGATATATTTTTCGAAAAGACTTTCCTTACTTTTATTTATTAATTTTTTTTTTTTTTTGAGAATATATAATATAACATTCTTTTTTTATATTCAATTAAGAATACGCGAATTTTATTATTGTACAATTACAATTTCAAAAACAAGGGATTTTATTTTACTCATCGATTCGACTACATATTCGTAAAACGACATCCATTCTACGCAGCTGATTCATAAATACTAAAAACAATATTATGCTCGGAATTATTAACAGAAATTTGATCTTTGTATTGTTATTTCTATCGCTTAGAAATTGCATGTTCAAAGCTTTAGTAGCGTGCCTTTCTTTTCTTATAGAGTAGACTTAAAAATTATTTTAATCCAATAATTTATTAGGATGCAAAGTATTTAATTAATTTTTTCATTTTATAATATAAAAGTATATTTTCAGTTTTCTGCAATAATGTATGTATTTATTTATTATTATTTCTTTATTAACATGAGAATTTCCTAGTAGTATTACTTAGCAACTTAGCTTACCTTCTTTTAATAATAAATGAGAATTTTAACATTTACAAAAGTAGCTTCCAGATAAACCAGCTTAATTATTTTCAATTATTTTAAATATCATCCTTCTATTTCAGATTTATTGCTTGCAGATTTTATTTTTCACAAATATTGCTATAGATATTTTCTACTTCTGAAACTAATTCTAGTACTTTTAAATAATTATTTTTCCAAAAACTACATTGAAATTTCTAAATGAAACCTTAAATATCGTGTAAAATTTCGAAAGTGTTTTATTTTTAAATCTCTTTTTCCTTTGATCACTTGGAATCAGAAATGGGTAAATAGGTCAATTGATTAGCTTCAAAAGCGCATTTATTGATCCACAAAAACACGAAGAACTTTTTGCCCACAAGTTTGGAACAGTGTTTATTATTTATTTGTAAAATAATTATTGACGTTTTTCATTTAAGAAGTATTTTTATCGTTTGTGCACTATTCAGGAAGAATTTCAGGAATTATTCCTGATTTAACTCTGCATGTTTTCTATTATTTTGTTGTTAATGAACATCATTATAAAAAAAAATATAAAAATTGACTGATATTTTTAGGTAGAAATTGAAATTCTAAAGCAGAGGAAATAAATTTTCCCGACTTTCAAAACTGTGTATTCAATGTTTTTTCGTAGAATCGTATTTTTGAAATATGTAGATCAGTGTTCTATTAAATATTAAAAAATTTGCACGATAATATTGATTTTTTAATAGGTGTCTTATTCGTAGAAATGAAGTTGAAAAATTTGCTTAAAACAAAAATTTTTTGTTTTAATAAATGAGTTTTACTCATATACTTAGATACTTCAAAGAGTTATGTACTAATATACCTTTTCGTTTTTATTAGCTCGCATATCGGGAAAGGTATAGTACATGCTTCTTAATACAAAACTCCAATGATGTTAAAAATGTATAGAAAATAATCGAGAGTGATCCCTAAGCTGTAATCCGCACAGTTTTTTATTTAAATGAAAATTTTTAATTTTTATTAGCTTAAACAATAATAAAATTTACTTCGCTTAGAGTAATTTAAGGGAATTATGCACAATAGAAATTATAGTAGATTTCCTGTATTTATACAGTAAAGTCAATAATTATAAGCTTGTATAATTCTTTAGAAGCCTCCCAAGTAATTTTACCTGATAATATTTTGAAAGCGGTATAAAGTCGATTATAGAGAACCATAGAATATTTTTCAATTCAATTGGTAAAAGAGGAGAAAATATTTTTAAAAAACCAAGGGCCTTAGTCTTTGGAGATGAACGAAAGTTGATTTTTCTTTCTAGAAAAATGTTTTGAAATAACTATTTAATTATTTCAATTCACTTTGGAATGTTAATTAAATTTACAACTTTTAACATTTATTTTTTTTTAACTCAGTTAAAATAGTATATTGTGCATCAAGGGCGTAAAGGAGGTTATTTTGCCCTCACTTCGCTCGTGCGTCAATCAAACGAGGTAAAATATCCTTTAGACCTTGATGGATACGATATTTTTTGTCCGGCTCCCTCTGAAAATGCGATGTCGATATTGGATTCGTTAAAAATGTGCTATGTTTATTTCACTAATTTTGGAGTAAAAAAAATTTTTCGGTATTTTTTCTCACTCGGGATTTTGACTTTTTGGCAAAAAGATGTTGTCCCAAACTTTTAGGAAGAGGTGCCATTTTCTAAATGTCGGTTTTTTGATAATCAAAAAATTTTTTACGCCCGCTGACCGTCATCGAACTGAAATTGGCAAATAATTAATAATTAATTGTTTTATTATTAATAATTTTATTGTTTAAAATGAAGGGATAGTTTTTGAAATTAAAAGTACAATTTGTTCTTCGTTCTGCTTCGTTTAATCTTTAATTTTGAGAAGATATTTCGTAAACCTTCGTACAATCTTGAAAGAAAAAAGCCTTGAAAAGAAGAAATAAAATAAATTTTAATAATGAAAATATTTTTCTTTTGTATTGCAGGGATTTTGCGCTACAAAGTGGACTTTCAAAGTATGCAGCTGGAAGATATTGAATTCGAAAATTTCGATCTGGACGATTATTAAAACGATTGAACATGCAGACTACACGGTTTTCACTGCTTACAAGAGAAACGCGCCTGCGTGTTTTCTCAGTCGCGTAGTATTTTAATGAGGAACACTTTTGAAATTTCAGCAAGGGGCAAGTTATAACTAGAGAATCGCTACATTTTTGTCGAGCACTACGCGATGAGAGAAACCTCCAGTTTGTCGCTCAGATAGGTAACGTGCACGAGAAAGAGCAACACGAAGACTGTGACACTTAATAAGCCAGCTTGATACCTGCCTACCATCTTTAAACAAAAACACACAAACAATTCAGAATTGTACGAAAATTTATTGTCTTTGATGATTCACATGGATTTATTTAGCCGCTATTAGATTTAAATATCTATCGAAGGCAATTGTACAGTGCTGTGAAATATTGGAAATTATCGTTTTGTAAAGAGAATCGCTCTTTTTTGTATAAACATACTTGGCTCAAATGGCAATTAACTTCGCGCAGAGTTTTAAAGTTAACTTGCAATCTTCTTCAAACGTGAAGAATCCATAATAAACTGATTACTAGATTATTACAAAAATTATGAAAATCAGTCTACATCGTGCATTTCGTAAAATTCATATGAATAATGAAAGCTTGCACAAAATTCAAACCGCATTTCTCATTATTCTTTTTTTTTTTAAATTAATTTCGTTTTTATGTTAATAACTGACCGAGATTCGGGTTTCAACTGGCCATATCCGTTTCTACGACAATATAAGAAACAAATTGTATGAGACATTTTGCCTTAAGCGTGTCATAGTTTTGTACGACGGCTTTCTTAGTTTTTCTGCGGAATGATTCCCACAGCGTGAGAGCTTAGCAAAGTGCTAATTCAAAACAACTTTGACTACGTTTTCATTGCTTTTTCTTCTCAAGTTTCGCGAAATTTCTTAGGTGAAACGCATTATTAAAAACTAATTAAGAAACAATCCTAGTGTTGTTACATTTACTTGCTTTCTCATAATGATGCCTTTGTAATAAAAAGATACGATATATCCTAAGTATTATAGATATTGCAACAAAGTGCACCAGTTATTAATCGAACTTCTTTTTTATCTACTGTAGTTCATAGAGATCGAGATTCAAGACCGAAGCTTATTTTTATTAGGAATTCTGGAATTTAGATACAATTACCGAATCATCTCATCATATGTGGGCAACGAATTAACGTCCACTGGTTTCTGTCAGAGATTGGAAAAAGAATTGAAGAAAAAATACTTTTATAATTATTTTAACTCACTGAATCAAATTTTACCTTTTAACAAGAATTTTTAAGATTTTTAAAGCATTGCTTAATAACTCTTTTTTCCAATCTCTGATTCGACTGAGGAAATCTGGACTTAAATGATCAATTAAAAACTTGAGTAGGTAGCTAGATTATTTATTTTCATCTCTTTTTGAGAAGCTTTTCACTTTTGTTAGATAATTACTATCTGATGTTTAGGAGATATTAATCAGTGGGTAGCAAAGTAAAAAAATCAATTTTCTTTCAGCTCCTTTCTGTTTTGATTTTACAAGGTACTTAGTCTACGAAGTGACAATGATTTTATCCAGAAACTTTAGTTTTTGAAAGAAATTTTGTCTTTTTATTTTAGTGAAGCAGGCAGGCAGATTTTGAAAAATGCAACAATGTAAGCACTGCAACATTGTTCAGATTTTGGAAAATTATGGTCGTTATAAATTATGCCTCATGCCTGGTGTATGTACAATGCAATGCAATATTTATGTATGTTGAATGATTCAATGGGTATCAAATGGTTTGTATTTGTTACTAGTTGATTGTAGTGCTGCTAAAAAAAGACTATGTTTATCCAGGCGGGAGAATTGTGAAAATGGTGACTTTAGATGTGAAATTGGTTTAACATAAAGAATAAATTTTTATATTACTAAAACAAGGATAGCGGGTATCGTCCTTCATTCGATAATTAAATAAGGATTCCAGATTATCAGATTCGGCTCCCCGAATTAAGGATTAAATTGTCATTTATAACTTTTACATTGGTATTTGCATTTATTAAAAGACCTGCATGTTCAGCCTAACAAATCTTCTGGTTTTATTTTCAAAGTTTGAGTAATTTGATTTGATTTTCTTTTTTTTTTTTTTTTTTTAAGGGGACCCGCCGGCGGTGAAAATTAGCTTTTCAATAAATCAATATTTCTGAAAATCCATCCCACTGATTGTCAAAAATTACCTTAAAAGCTTAAAAAGAAATTCACATCCATAAATATAAAAAATAGTGGAAGATGCGTTCGGAAAAAATATTGTTATCAAATGATGTATTTAGAAATTAGAATGGCAGATTTAAAAAATTTTAAAAAACAATTTTCAAACAAAAATGTTACTAGGAAAACAATTGGCAGCTTTACATAATTAATTCACTAGATTGCAAAATCACTTTCATGTCCCCTTAATTTTTACTTTTTGATAAATTTGAAATTGGCTTCTTGAAATTAAAAACAAACAATTTTTTATTTAAATTTATTTTAGAAGCGTCACAAAACGAAGACAAAACATGTCACAATCCTTTTCTCTAAATTTCATAAACTCCTAATATTTTTCAATAAAAAAAATAATCTCCCGACTTCATAAATATTTATAAAAATACTGTTATTTAAAAATACAATCTCGAAATCAAAATTTTTATTCTGGTACGAGAAGATTGAGATTAGCGTTGTTAATAAAAGATCCAATAAATTTCTCTTCGCCTCCTCTCAAAGACAAAGTTGCTCCTGGAATATCTGCCTTCTTCTCATCCATCATCGCAGCTCTCTTCCAATTTGAACTGTTACATTTCTTGCAACTCAACGTTGGTATCTTATCCAAACTCACAGTTCTATTCCCACAATCGCCACATTTGAAAAATCTCTTGACAGCATCAATGACCTTCACAGGATGACTCATCTCCTTACACATATCAGAACTTGAAAAAGCAGTGTACTTGCAAATCGAGCAGATCACAGCCTTACAAGGAACCTTAAAAGTTGTCATCATTTTCTCTTCCATTTTCTCCTTCAACTCCAGTTTTCCAAAATACTTTTCCTTCTCTTCCTCCTCTGACTGTTCAATAAGATTCACATGGGCAGAAGTAGCTTCCATCAACTCCTTAAACTTATCCGGAAGCTTTTTACCTTCCTTCAATTTTTTATCCTCATTTTCTGGCTCTCGTTTTCGTTTCAATCCCTGCTCTTTCTTCTCTTTACTCAACAGGATTTTATTCGGATTCGACCTTTTAATTCCTCCATTTTCTCGAACCCACTTCAAGGCACTTAATTTTGCATAGTTCACTTGCTTTTTGGAGATTGGCTCCGAAAAATCTATGCTTCCTGATGTGATTCCGTTCCCTAGGCGAGGAATCGGAAGAGTTGAATTTAAAGGAGAATCAGGAGACTCAGTGAGGGAATTTGAAAAGGAACTGAAAGATTTTGCAAGAGAATTTGACCTTGAGGGAGATTTTGAAGTCTTGCAATTGGAAGACTTTGAAAGGGAATTTAAATTCAAAGACTTTGGTGAAGAATCGCTTGGAGGAGAAATTCCAAATCCTTGCTTCATTGTCCATTCTTGTAATTTGCTCCTAGTGAATCCTGGAGTTTTTGACAAGAGAGATGTACTCTCATTAGCATTCAGTGCCTGTAATTTGCTCAGGGTAAAGCCTTCTTTTTTCGTAGAAACTGGAGGCTCGCTCGGCTCCTTTTCTGCAGATTTAGTCAGAAGCTCTTCGAAAGCTTCAGCTTCTTTCTCTGCTTTTCTAGCCAATCCTTTCAATTTGTTCAGCCTCTCAAAATCCTTCTTCATCTGGTTGCTAGTCAATTCCACCATGTGTCTTTTCACTTCATTTTTGGCTCCATTTTGTGGAACTGGACACTTTTTGTCCTCTTCTAGATTTTTTATCTCCCCTTCTGAATCTTGCTTCTCAATTTCCAGTTTTTTTCCTTCCTTTTTTTCAGCCTTTTTCGATCCAGTGAGAAGAGCCAAGCGCTCGAGGTCTTTTTGATATTGTTTTTGGTTCCTCCTCGCAGGAACTCCAACAAAATTTTGGGCGTGACTTTGAGTTATCGCAGGTTGTACCTTCTTCGGGCCGAAATTTTTCCCATGTGCAGAAGGTGGTCCAAAGCCTCTTCCGTTTGCGCTCGACTGAATATCCGCTCGACGAGAACATTGTTTGTATTCCTTTTGAACATGAAAAACGCAGAACTCGCATCTACTACGATTTACAATTGCTGTGCAGGGTTTTCCAGCTTTAGTCGTAGATTTGCAGGTTCCCATGTCCCTAGAAGTACCCAGGATCATGACTTTCTGCGCGTTATCAACTGATAAAGTGGCTTGATCTTTGTCGTCTTTACTCTCAAGAACATTTGGATTTAAGATGCCAATAACTGCACCAGTGGCGGTTTTCCATAAAGCTTTATAAGCTCCACTGAAAAGGAAGAGTGAAACTACATTCATATCGAAGGAGAGGTCGCTGATCTTCCAAATGCAGTATTGACTTCCTTTTTGGGACTTTAAAACTGGGGATTTGTTTATTACGACCCCAGCAATTACCCAATCGTCTTGGAGATTCGCAGTTGTCACGTGGTTTTTTACTTTTGAGACTGTTACCGGAGTTCGACCAAGCATTCGGTCTTTTAGTTCGGCAGAGGAAATGAGAGGTTTTGTTATTCGGAGACCAAATATTGGATCGCTGTAGACGTCAATCGATGTGGGATTTGTTGAAGCGGGAGACGAGTTCGTGTTCAATTGAGATTTATTGGATTTATATAAATTGCTAGATTGAGATAAATTACCTTTTGCCTTGTTGAAGTCGAAAGTGTGTTTACTTTCGCGTAAAACTTCCCTCGTGATGAGTTGGTCCTTTTTTTCGGATTCGACTTTCTTCAGGATGTTTTTTATATCACGACCTGCATCGGAATATGTTTGTCGCTTGAAGTACCTCTTGTCCTCATCATCAGAGGAGTCGAGATTCTCATCATGGACTGAATTTGTGGATTTCTTAGGCGAGGACGTTTCGTTGGAATTTGAGGCAATTTCGAGGAAGTTCAAGCCTAGTTCTTTCAAGGCAGTTTCTGGTTTTGAAGGTTCAGGGCCTGGTTCTTCGTTACTTGCGAGGAGATCGTTTAGCAGGTCCTCTACATCAGAATCATTGTCGTCCATGGCTAAAAGTAAAAACTGAATAAGAGATTACATATTATTTTCCTTCGACATAATTCATACACATTTTTTTGGTGCTAGATGCTTTTTAAATTCGAAAATATTAAATCTTCTAAATTAATAATTCAAATATCGAAAATTTAAGGTACAAAAAATGACTATGTAACAATATACATATTTCATTTGTAATTTATACGCTTCTACACATGGCCATCGTCGAATTGGATCAAAATTTATTTGAAGATTCTTCCATGAAACAGAAGATCTCACACCAAGTTATAGACTTCAAACAAACATTTTTACGTAGGTAAAATCATAGATCATATATATGATCTTAGGTTGTTGACCAGGGTGACAATAATGTTAACAGATTTTGATCGTATGGTTTCAATTACTGGTCAATTTGTTTATTAAACAAATTATAAACGTCATTTATAATGTACTGAGAGGCTCTCAGACACAATTTTTAATAAACAAATTGACCAGTAATTGAAACCATACGATCAACATCTGTTAACTTCACGTAGGTATATCTATTATCGTTTTCGAAGGGACTTCAAGTAATTTCCTTAATTTTATTAAAGTAAAAAATCAAATTTTATTCGTGAACAATGCTTCATATGAAAAAAAGTAAAGTAAACAAAATTATTATTCTCCTAGTTAACATTCTTTTACTAAATATAACTTTTATTTTAAAAATAGTTTAAAATGATGTTAAGGGACCACTCACAAAATACGTGATATATATTTTTGACATTTGTACCCCTTCCCCTTTTATCACTGTTTTCCATTATTATTTCTAAAATAACCCCCTCCCACCCAAAAGTATCTCGTATTTTATGAATGGTCCCTACTGCACATAATAAAGGAATGTAAATAAAAATTAAATTTTGATAATTCCACCACAATAAAACTGAAAAATGTAAATCATCAAATAAATGTAATTTATTTGAAAAAAATATGAAAAGATAATTGAGGGTTATAAAAAAGGAAATTGTAACGATTGGAATTAAATTAAACTTTTGTTACTTATGTCTAACGTCAATGGTCAAAAAATAAACTGCAATTTCTTGTTTTGTTGTGCAATCGTTTTTGACAGAATCATAAAATTCTTAATCAAGTTTTTCGAATCGTGCATTCTTACCTTATCTTGTTTTTACCAGAAGTTAAATATTTTCCGCTTCAATTATTGTTCAAAAATATCACAAACAATTATACAAAATAACATTTGAAGAAATAAACAAAATTAGGTAATTATTTTACTAATATTTAGGAAAAGACCATTTGACACTTGGGACCTGGTCACGTTTTCCTGGTTTTACCCGCCAATTTAAATCGCCATAAAGTAAATGGATAGAAGAAGAAAGGAAGGCAACAAATATCATCGGTCGGTAAAAATAATTTGAATATTGTCCGCTAGATGATGGAATTCCGAGAATTCAGAATTCAAAGCATATTCAAAAGCGTTCAAAAGTTAAGTTCGAATACGTTTGTCGTTTGTTCCTTGCTACCGTTAAATCCTTAAATTTGTTTTCCTTTCGTAAATTGTTTATTTTTGCTTTGGAGAGTTATTATTTCTAGAGTATTGTATTCCGTAAGTAGAAAGAGTACAGAGTATAACATGCCTATTATTATTTGAGATAAAATAAATTATTGTAAGCACTTAAGTATACGTACAGCCTTCGAATTTTAAGGTTATTCTCAACTCATTTTTTTTTTTATAAGAATATTAGTTGTATCTTGTTTTGTGACTACTAACTTACGTACATAGTTTGTTTGCACATTTGTGTGCTACTTTTATTTTCGAAGCAATAACCATGAGAAGTTGAGAAATTACTTAATGGTGTACAAGAAAAGTATCTGCATGATTTTAGCTTCCGAAACTTTGGGCATAACAATTATTTTGATTGATAAATTTACCTTCCTCAGTGTGTCAGGATAACTCTAAACAATTATTTTTCTTAATAAATGGTGGGACTTTTGAGAAAATCGACTTATAAATTTTTTCGAAAAAATACGGGTATAGTGTTGATTTTCAAAATATTTCCTTTTCTTGACAAATTTTGAAAGAATTTGGATCGCCTTATGAATTCAATGTAGTTATATTTTTTGAGAAATAGCAGTACCAAAATTGAATGAAAATTAATAACTTAAAATTTGTATTCCGTATAGCACCTGCAAAACGTACAGACAATTTCACTCCGAAGTTAAGAATATTCAAAGTCTGGACACACTTCTTCGCAATTCGTGGCACTGAAATCGATCCAACCGTCGTAAAATATTCACTATTGAATGTTGAAGTCCCACCAGTAGACTGTAGCATTTCGTTCCATATCAGAAAGTACAATAATGAATTGATGATGCAATGATAAACACAGCATGAACCTATAGAAAATTAAGAAAACGCTGCCAATTACTGAAAATGCGTCCATTATTTTATTAGTTCTAATTTAAATTCTCATTACAATTGAGAATTGAGTTTCCTCTTAGAGGAATTCTTTTTCATAATAATTTCTTAGAATTCACAGATAAAATTTTTAATTCTTTACCTTAAGTCTTTTTACCTAATCAAAATTATTCAAGTAGGAGCAAAATAAAATTTAATTCGTAGTTAGTTACTTCTACTTCAAATGTTAATGCTTTTACAAGTTGCGCAGAAGTTTAGATATTCCTTTATACTAGACGTACAGAGTTCATAAAGTCTTTACGAGTTTTTTCTTGAATAATGATTTAATAAAACTTTTCCAGAATATATTGAAGAACATGGAAGAGTATCCCAGGAGACCTTTAGGGAGGTGACCGTCTCTGAATTGAAGAGACACAAAATTTACGATTCATAAAAGTTATACGCTGGTCAGTAAAGTTTGTAATGGGTATTCAATTCGATTTACTGAACTTAATTGATAATTGATAATATGAATTCAATTAATTACTTTGCCAGCCATAAATTGTTTATGTAAGATATTTCAACAAATTTTTCCCCGATTACAAAATTTTGTATAGAAAATTATTCAATTTTTCTCTACAATTTTTCAAATCTAAACATTATTCAATTTTGTTTTATATACATAGAGTCTCTGACTGGAAATCATGAATTTGCTATTTAATTTTTATTTATCAGGAAAACAAATTCTAGTACTTTTCCATATAGTATAGAGTTAAAGTTGCTTAGAGACTCTAATCTGAAAATGAATAAGGAAGTAGGAACCAAGTCGATAAATGAAAGCTGCACAGAATATATGTGACTATTGATCATTTAATATCAGAATTATCTATTCTGTGGCAAGAGCGACTATAAGTTCGTGTCATCAACCTTTGTTATTTAGGATTATGCTTTTCTTTCTTTCTTTTTTTTTTATAGAGTCGAATATAATCCAGTCCTGTCGCGTGGCAGCAGCATGCATCTGAAACAGGTGCCGATCCGAACCAACCGTCACGATTATATATTCTTGCATCTTTCCCTACACCTGTTAAGCAGGTAGTAACAGAATAATGTCCCATTTCTGAGACCTTCTCTGTGGAAAGTGAATATCATTTTCCAATGACTGAATATAATTCACAAAAAGAATTCCCAGAGTTTTAGACAATATTTTTACTTTATTATTTTTAAAATATATTATTATTTAAACAATCTTAAAGAAACTTTCCTTAAAGCAATTATTTCGGTCTTACGGTCCAACGTCGAAAATATAACGATTTTTAAACAACTACAATCGTTTTTGTTTGTTTATATTGGACCGTAAGACCGAAATAA
>JBAGKK010000483.1:320932-337957 GCA_037177015.1 Euceroptres primus | reverse complement strand
TACTTTGAATTTTGATATTATATGACTTTTGGAAGATTACTTTGAATTTTGATATTATATGACTTTTGGAAGATTACTTTGAATTTTGATATTATATGACTTTTGGAAGATTACGTTGAATTTTGATATTTACTTTGAATTTTGATATCATACGTATACGATTTTTATTTTTTTAAAATGTGATTTCTTAATTAAAATCTTCATACTTACAAAAGAAATTTTATTTTATACACTTCCAACATCGTTAAGTCTAAGGGAAAAGAGAAAAAAAATCTTTTTTAACTATGTTGTGCCAAATAGAAATAATGGTAATACATTCACTGGTGTTTGGATCTTTTATACAGCTAAACAAATCTTTTCTTCCTATTTTGGGTACATTATAAGTATAATAAAATAATATGTAACTTATTTATTATTCATAGGTTTTATGACAGCTATTACGAAAGTACGAACTTGTGTTATTCAAACAAAGTGGCAATAAATGATAAAAAGTATCGAAAACAGATAATTGTCAAAGAGATTATATGCTATAATTTGTAAATTATTTCTAAATGATTATTATTCGGCGCATAAGTAATTTATACTTTTTTACTTTCGTACGAATTATCGAATTTCGCTGATCGTATCATTAGCTTTAGGATGGCTTTTTATTTTTTTATTATTTTTTTTTAGTTTTGTATTCTTTTTTATTAATTTTCCAGGATTATGGCGATTTAGATATGTGTAATGTAAAATAAATGAAGACATGTACAGTGGAGAATTTAAAGTTGATTTAATAAAGATTAACATATCATTTAATCTAACAGCCTGACTGTGTTTTATGACGATACGCTTTTCAGGAGATTTTTAAGCACTTTAACATCACTTAAAATTAAATATGATTTATAAAGCAACTTTTAAAACAACAGTCTTGCGCAGAATTCATGAAATGCGAATAATTATTATTGGTAAAGAATTTTTTTACTTGGTAGTTATTTTATGTGGTACTCAATCATTTTATTTGGTATGGTTAGGCGAGTAACGCAGCTCAGATCATTGGCCTCGATTCCAATCACTTGGTACGTTTACGATGATTGAAAATTGAAATTTTAGGACTTATGAAATGAAAATAAGGTTGAATTTACTGAAATTCAAATTTATCATTTTATCGAAAACCTTACAATAAATTAGGAAAAAATCATTATATATTTCCGGTAATCTACATATTTTCAACTTAATGTACATTTAAAATAAATTTTTAAAAGTTGACTATCCCTCTTTTTGTTGAAATAGATTTATTCGATTTTATTAATTTAACCTCTCATTATACTCCACGATATTTATAGAAAATGTATTTTACTATGGTGACTCTAAAAAATTGAATTTTCCAAAACGCTACCGGCACAATTTTTTCCTCCTAGAGGAACTCCCTACAATTTTTTCAATAATTCTATGGAAGCAAAATTATTGGGAATTTTTTTATATTTAGTTGTATATTAAGCAAGTACGAATATAAAATTCAAAATAAAAAAAATCCTTGTACCCAAATTAGATTTGTTTTTAATGGTCAAAAAATCACTTTTTTGGACAGCTGAATAAACATTAATTTTTAAGAAGCTGAAGTTGTACGCGACATGTCTTTAGTTTAAATTTTGAAATAGAGTAACACGCCATCATTTGGTTTTACCCGAAAACAAATTTTTATGATTTTAATTTTAGTGACCAGTGCAAATTTAAGAGATTTTCAAACTGCGATAACCAAGTACATTTTTTAGGTAAAACGAAATAGAAAAAATTCTAAGAGGAGCAACAAATTTTTTTATTCTGAGGTTTATATTCTTATTTGCTACTGCATTCTTTACTAGTTATGGGTCAATCTCTCCAAAAGCACACTTTTGCACGTTCACAAGCTTTTTACTGCTTTTTATTGTCAAATAATTACTCAATTTTTTATATTTATCTTCGGCATATAACAGTATTATATCAGAGTGTCTTGCGTCCTGGAAATCCTTGAAAACTTGGAAAAGTTCTTGATTTTTTTTACTTGGAAAAGTCCTTGATTTTTTTTACCTGGAAAAGTCCTTGATTTTTTTACCTGTAAAAACCTGGAAAAGTCCTCGAATTTTGTTTTACCTGGAAAAACCTTGAAAAGTCCTTGAATTTCACACATAGTCCTGGAATTCTTATCTCTATATTTGAATTAGTAGTTTTCTTCAAATGAAACAATGAGAAGTCGTTTATCAATTGTTTTAGTAAGCTTTTGTAGAAAACTACTGATTCACTTAGGCTTACTAATTCATTTAGTTAGGGTTACTAAGTGAATTTGTAGATTTTTTACTGTAAAATAGTAGTTTTTTAAATTAAAGATTAGTAGAAATGCTTACTAAAGCAATTGATAAACGACTTTGAGCTATTTTATTAATAGAACACTGCTAATTCTTCTTAGAGGGTAATAATTTTTTGAGCTTATACAGATAGTTAGATACAGTTAGTTAAACTTCAGAATTTCATAAATCGCATAACAAACATTTTATATGGTTCATTTAGTTGTGTAAATTATTTCTATCGTACAGGTTCAAGAAAAAAGTATTTTTCCCATTAAAGTTTATGGTAATAATTAAAAAACGGTACCTGGAAAAATTTTTTTTCACCTGGAGAACCTGGAAAAGTCCTGGAACTTTTTTTAGGAGAAACGCTAGAAGCCGTGTAAATTATATGTACTTCAGTCAGATCACAAGAAGAGAGAAATAAAACGTTGAAATGGACAAAGAAATTCTTCGGATAAGAATTTAAATTCTCCACTCCGATAACTGAAGAAAGAAAGAATTAATTGTTTTCTTCCTTCGGTATATTTAACTTATTTTTAAAAGTATTGTCTGTTATTTTATTCTCGACTTATTTCTGTGTAATGAACTAAAAATATTTTTATTTGACTTTCTGAGCATTGAATTAGTTTTACAAAGCTATTTCAATCCTCAGAAAGTAAAATAAAAATATTTTTAGTTCATTACATAAAAATTAATTTAAGAATAAAATAAGAAACAGGTAATAATAATTGAAGTGTACTGAAGGAAGAGAGCAATTAATTCTTTCTTCCTTTAGTTTTCGGAGTGGAGAATTAAAATTCAGCAAAATTTCTGTCTATTTCAAAGTTTTATTTTTCTCCTCTTGTGATATGACCGTACATATGGGTCACTCCATGAATGATCATCTGGAAACGATTGCGGTCATATTTCGAAAAAATTTGTTTAATTGATCTATAATTATAAATGATTATCTGAAAACGATTGCGGTCATATTTCAGAAAATTTGTTTAATTGGTATATAATTAGGTCTTATACTTCTAGATTCGATTCGTGTATTTTAAGTACAATAAATTATTTTTCATTAAGCCAGAAATAATTTTTGGAAACATGCGGACGTGTGAAACATGACTATAGTACGTCATTTTTAAAACGAATTAAACACTAAAGTTACGTTTTTAAAATTAAGTAGAGAAAAACAGTGCGATTAGGGGTGATTTAAATTTATTATCTACAACTCTATTTTGGAGTTATAGTTGAAATAGGAGGAAAAATGTGTTTGAAGTGACCTGTCAAAATGTACCACTTTTGTAATGTTTGATAATTTATTACAAGTCAAATACACTACCGAAAATTTTAAAACTTGTTTCAAAACGTAGGTTAATACCAGCCTTTTTCATGGTATTCAGTGAAATTATCCGTAAAATTTAGTCCCAGATTTTCGTCTTCCAAAACCTGAAAATTAGAAAAAAACAACACTTTCAAATCCTTGTATTTCCGAATATAAATTTAACAAATTTAAAATACTGGTATTAATCTGCCTTTTGAAAGAAGTTTTAAAATTTTCGGTAATGTATTTTACAAAGTAATAAATTATAAAACTTTACGAAAATGACACATTTTGACAGGTCACTTCAAACACATTTTTCCTCTCCTATTTCAACTATAACTCCAAAATAGCGTTATTAGGAATAACGAAATAGGAAATAGGAATAACGAAAATAAATACTTCTGGAACTCGAAATCGCTACAACGCGGAAAAGTAGCGTATTGATATCCTAAAAAAGTATAATTAATTTGGAATCGATTGACATGCAGCTTCGTTACCCGCGCTCGAAAAAAAGGTTTAAAGAATTTCTTGTTTGCAAAGTTTTTAAATTTTCTTGAGTTTCAATTTTTTTTTAAATACCTGGAGGTCAAAAAAGACTTATCAATTTCTTGCAGACTTAAATCAATCATTTTTCTGAGATTTAATTCACCCCTGTTTTCGGAATTTTTTTTAACACGTTTGTAAATAGGAGAAGAATTTTTTGGGGTACTTGAAAACTTTCCAGTGACAAAAATGCACTAGAAAAAAAAATCGCCAAGACTCAGGAATCGAAATTGGCAATACAGCGAATTTTTAAAATTTTGATTTTGGTATTCAATGAAATTATCTTTATAACTTGTGGTTTAAACATTTTTCTGTGCATGTGTGGGCTTTTTAAACATAGAAATACACTAGAAAAAAAATCCACGAGTCGAAATTAGAATTACAGCAATTTTTCAAAATTTGAAATTTGGTATTTAATCGAATTATTTTCTATACTTGTGATTTTTAAATTTTTTCGAGCGTGTGTGGAATTTTTAAGCATAGAAATTCGTTAAAAAAAATCGACAAGACCCAGGAATCGAAATTAGATTGACAGCAAATTTTAATTTTTAATTTTCCACAAACGGCTTCGCACAAGAAGAAAATATTTTATAAATTCTTGCGTGGGGAGAGAACGCTTATCGACTTTTCTTGCAAATCCGAATAAGGGGCACTTTGAACTGCCCCTAGTATTAGTTTTCGCAAAATCTACATGTTCATCCATTGTGTCAACTTACTAATGACACTTCTGGCAAAAATAAAAATATTTTTTAAAAAAAGAAACGCCGTTTCAGCATTTTTTAAAATTCCTGTTTCCAATTTTTATTCTTGAGTCTCGTCGATTTTTTTCTAGAGTATTTCTATGCTTCAAAACTCCAGACATGCTCAAAAAAGTTCTAAAATCGCAAGTGAAGAAAATAATTCTATTAAATACCAAATTTCAAATTTTGAAAAATTACTGTAATTCTAATTTCGACTCCTGGGTCTTGTAGATTTTTTTCTAGTGCATTTATATGCTTAAAAACTCCAGACATGCTCAAAAAATTCTAAAACCGCAAGTGAAGAAAATAATTCTATTAAATACCAAATTCCAAATTTTGTAAAATTACTGTAATTCTAATTTCGACTCCCTTGGGTCTTATGGATTTTTTTAAAGCGTATTTCTATGTTTAAAAAGCACACACATGCTCAGAGAAATGTTTAAACCATAAGTTATAAAGATAATTTCATTGAATACCAAAATCAAAATTTTAAAAATTCGCTGTATTTCCAATTTCGATTCCTGGGTCTTGGCGATTTTTTTCCTAGTGCATTATTGTCCCTAAAAACTTCTCCTATTTACAAACGTGTTAAAAATTTTTCCGAAAACAGGGGTGAATTAAATAGGAATTATCTCAGAAAACTAATTGATTGAAATCCGCAAAAAATTGAGAAGAATTTTCTGAAGTCCAGGTATGTAAAAAAAAAATTTAAACTCAAAAAAATTTAAAAACTCTGCAAAGAAGAAATTTTTGAAACCTTTTTTTCGAGCGCGGGTAACCAAGCTGCATGTTGATCGATTCCAAATTAATTATACTTTTTTAGGATCCCAATACGCTACTTTTCTGCGTTGTAGCAATTTCGAATTCCAGAAGTATTTATTTTCGATCCACCCTAAGCGTTACAGATAATAAATTTAAATCATCCTTAATTGCACTGTTTTTCTCTACTTAATTTAAAAAAATTAACTTTAGTGTTTAATTCATTTTAAAAATGACGTACTGCCGCCATGTTCCACACGTCCGCAAGTTTTCAAAAATTATTTCTGGCTTAATTAAAAATAATGTATTATACTCAAAATGCACGAATCGAGTCTAGAAGTATATATAAGAGATAATTATAGACCAATTAAACAAATTTTCTGAAATATGACCGCAATCGTTTTCAGATGACCGAATCAATTTCAAATCAGGCAGGCAGTACAACTTTAAGTCACAGTATAGGACGTCTATGAAATATGTTGTTTTTCAAAGGAAATAAGAAGACACGTATTTTACCGTTTTGAGAAAAAATAAAGTTTAGCGAAGTTATGAGTATTTAAATTTTAAGCTTCTTTAAAAAAAAAACACAAAATTTTTCTTTAAACTTTTATAACTTTGAACTGAATTAAGATATTTGAGTTTTCCTTCCTGATTATGTTGGGGATTATTGGCCTCTTTCGAAATCCAACCAAAAATTAACAAAATATCGAAAATTCGCAAAATTGCGAAAAAATTAATTTGAAAAAATTAATTTGAAAAAATTAATTTGAAAAAATTAAAACACGATTTGCTCAAAAACTCCACCTTTTTTCGCCCAAAATTTTTTTGCTAAATTGGTACTAATATAATAAAGAAATTAGGTAAGTTTTAAGCGGGCTAAACTACTTTTGTAAACAGGAGAATTTTTTTTAATGAAATCCAATTTTCGAATTTTTCTCACAACTGACGGCACATTCGAAAAAATATCAACAAAAAAATTTGATGCTTTAAAAAAATTCTTCGCAAAAGACCTCTTACTCTTTTATGATATATTGTATGGTTTGTGAGAAAAAATCGACAATGTGATTCTGTAAAAAAAGAAATTGTCCTGGACTTAAAAATGGTTTGACCAACATAAAACTCTCTGGATGGATTCCTGATGTAAACGTAAATTTTTAAAAAGTATTTTAAAAAATTAAAAACATGGGTTTTTCGATGAAATCGCCATTTTATGTTTGCAGAATTCAATTTAGAAAATAAGATCCATTATATTGAAAAACCCATCTTTTTAATTTTTTTAAATGTTTTAAAAAAATTTATGTTTCCATAAGGAAACCATCCAGCGAGTTTTTTCTGCTTTTACAAAATCACATTTTCGATTTTTTCTCACAAACGATGCAAGATAGCATAAGACATTAAGAGGTCTTTTGCGTACAACTTTTTTAAAGCATCAAACTATTTTGTTGATATTTTTTCGTATGTGCCGTCAGTTATGAGAAAAATTCGAAAATTTGATTTCATTAAACAAAAAATTCTCCTGTTTACAAAAGTAGTTTAGCCCGCATGAAACTAACCTAATTTCACACTTCATCATATGAGTACCATTTAGCAAAAAAATCTGGGCAAAAAAAGGTAGGATTTTTTAGAAAATCGTCTTTTAATTTTTTTTTAGAAAAACCGTCGCCATTTTGCGAATTTTCAATATTTTTTAAATTTTCCGTTGAATTTCGAAAGAGGCCAATAAACTCCACTATAATCAGAAAAGAAAACTCAAAAATCTTAATTCAGTCCAAAGTTATAAAAATTTAAAGAAAAAAATTTTTTTTTAAAAAGAAGCTTAAAATTTAAATACTCATAACTTTGCTAAAATTTATGTTTTCTCAAAACGGTAAAATACGTGTCTTCTTATTTCCTTTGAAAAAAAACACATTTCACAGACGACCGATTCTGGGACTTGAAGTTGCACTGCCTGCCTGATTTGATATGGATTCGGTCAAATGATCATAAGGGTGGTCCAAAAATATATTTTTTTTTTTGAATTTTCATGCTCTCATCCCCTCCCCTCCCAATTTGTTCGAATCCGAGAAAAAGCAAACACCTATTTTTTTATTTTGAAATCAATTGATATTTAGGGGTTGCTGAAAGCTCATAAAGTTTTACATGTATTTCCCATGGAAAAAATACGTTTTTGTAAATTTGCAATAAAACCATTAATATTAGGTGTACCTTACTGCAACTGGATCGCTTTTCTGGAGAATTATTCGCTGAATGCGAATCAATAATTACTTTTTGAATTGAATCCCTATAATCTCTCACTTTTATAGGGTTCCCAAAAAAAACCCCATAAGTGCAAAAATGAGATCGCATATTTTTGGCGTTTAATCTAATTTTTTTGCAGTTTTTTTCGCAAATTGGTTTTAACACGTAAAATTGTACTTTTTAATTATATGTTGATGTTTTAAAAATTGTTTAAACCTTTATTATTGATTATAACTATCTTTTCTTAAACAAAAGTTACAAAGTTAGGGTTTTTCTACATTCTTCAACTTTTCTTCAACTAAAATTAATTGTTTAAACAATTAATTGTTTTTTGTAACGATTTTCTCTTAGGATAAAGCTAGAAAATAGCGCTTTTTGCAGTTATAAAAAATCAAATAATTAAAGATCCACAAGAATCATTGTTTAAATAATAAGAATAATTAATTCAGAAATAAATATTCGAATAATTTTTAAATAATGATTCTTGTTGATGTTTATTTATTGTTTGTTAATAACTAAAAAGCCAAAGAAAACTTCAAAGTTTTAGAAAAAACCGCTAGTTCCTGGATTATTCATCAAAAAAATAGAATAATAGACAATAATATATAGTTTCAAAAATGATTTTTGTGAACGTTTCATTGTTTAAACAATTACTTTAGTTATTTTTCAATAATTATTATCTTATTATAATTACAGAGTAAAAGAAAAGTTGAAGAATTTAGAAGAAACCGCAATTTTCTAGCTTCTCAAAAAAGTTAGTTATAAACAATAATAAATTGCTTAAACAATTTTTAAAACATCAAAATATGTCTAAATAGTAATATCTTAAGTATTAAAACCAGTTTCTGAAAAAATGCAATTAAAATAAAATTAAACGCCAAAAATACACGATATCTTATTTTTGCACTTATGGGTTTTTTTGGGGTCCCTGAAAAAGTGTCTTATGGGGGTTGAATTCAAAAAGAAATTATTGACTCTTCAACTTTTCTTCGACTCTTTAGTTTTCAACAAATAATAACCAATAAATATCCACAAAAATATAGTTTCAAAAATGATTTTTGTGAATGTTTAATTGTTTAAACAATTACTTTAGTTATTTTTCAATAATTATTATCTTATTATAATTACAGAGTAGAAGAAAATTTGAAGAATGTAGAAAAAACTTACTGCTTGCTAGATGCAGTAAGATACATCTAATATTAACAATTCTATCGCAAATTTACAAAAACTTCTTTTTCCCCATGGGAAATACATGTAAAACTTTATAGACTTTGAACAAACCCTGAATATCAATTGATTTAAAAATAAAAAAATACGTGTCTACTTTTTTTGGGATTCAAGCAAATCTAGAGAGTGAAAGCATGAAAATTCAAACAAAAAAAATGTTGCCATACTTTTTTGGACCGCCCTAATGATCATTCTTGGAGTAACCCTATATAATAAGGCGAAGGTAAATACAAAAAATGGAGTAATTTGACAACAATAAACAGTAAAAAGTTTGTGAACGTGCAAAAGAGCGCTTTTGGAGAGATTGATCCCTATACCGATGAAATCTCTGCCACTTTTATTCTGTTAGAAGAGGAAATATCTAATACCCTGAAACGTACCAAGTGCATTGTAATCGAGACTGGCGGCCCTCGGATAATTTAATACCCGTCCACCCCACCCCCACGTTCACGGTGTCATTTGCACAGTACTAATGTTGACCTGTGTGTTGCAGCAACCGAAACCCGGTGAGCCGCTGTACGCGCAAGTTAACTTGGAGAAGAAAAAGAAACGGCAGTATGAGCTGGGGGTGGGCCAGGGTCAAGTGCAGGGCCCGGTCGGAGCTGTGCAGGGTGTCGGTATCGGAGGCACTGGCTCGCAATGGATCGGGGACGGTATGGGCGTGGGTGTGAACATTCAGGAATCTCCTGCTGCCACCGTTAACGTCCCCCCAAATTCAACAGCCGTGTCCGCAGGTGACTCCTGGGTATAACACGCTCTTGAACTCGTCTTAAACACCTCGGACCTTCGGCCCAAGCAGCCGCTGAGTCTCGCTAAGTGATAAAACCGATAAGACCAACTTCGACTGACAGTGGGATTTCGAAAGATTCCACGAGCTGCAGAGAAGAAGAACTCGAATCTGATCCCTGATTCCACATAGATTCCAGATACAACTTGCGATTGTCTTCTTTCTTTTTTTTTTATTTTAGAACTTAGAGCAACCACTTCCGCAGCTGTAATCGCACCGATGGCTCTAAACTTTACAGCACCATTCTAAATTAATATATAACGAAATATAGTCTATTGGTATATTATATTGTATAAACTTTGGAGGCTGTGGGTGTGACAGAGGATAATGATCCCTCGGAACAACACTGTTACACGAATGTTTCACGAAAAACTAACTTTTCAGAAATTCAGTAGAAAATCCTAATTGGCTTGGACAAATAGTTTATGCCGAGAAAACTTGAAACTAGAAACTAGAAACGTAAACGCCATTGACGTTAAAGTCGCGAATGCGTAAAATTGATCTTATGACGATAATAAGAATAATAATGATGAGATGATAAGAATATCTTAATATCACGAGAGAAGTGATATGAATAATGGTTATCGTTGTCGAATCGTTATAAGCGTATTAAGAGCCGATATTGCATAGATTATAACCCTGTTCTATTTCATGATTAATATTATTATCATAGTTGACGAATGTCTAGGAATTAACAGAGGCGAGGGATCCAAACTAGAAAAGAATGTATTCGATGGAATCGTTTTACACGTACACATTCAATATATTGTTGCACCTAGCATGTAGTTCTCGTTTTACGGAATGTCGATCAAAATTTTATTCAATTTTACCTCATTTTATTTGGGAATTTTTAAGTGTTCTTATTCCCAAAGAAGATTTTTCAAACATTCATTTTATTTCTGTTTACAATAATAAGCCTTATTATTTTCCAAATAAGCCTTACTATTTTCCAAAGAAATTTCTTAGGGATTGAGAACACTTTAGATGAGGAAATTTCCCTTTTATAAGAATTATTTTGTAAAGGAAAATATTTGATTTTTTAAGTTTTTATCAATTTTTTAAAATCAATTTTATCAGTTTATCAAGTTCTTGAATTGTACAAATATGGAGTGAATTTTAGGCGATTTGCGAAAGTCGAATGTGGTTTGTGATCGGCTTTTCGTTTCAGTCGTTTAATATGTGCTGCATAGCAAAGCGACCATAGTATTTAAACCAAGTAGATGACCCATCCGTGTTCCAAGGCGAGTTTCTTACCGTTGAATCGCCATATATCGATAAGATAGGAATACGAGACGGTGTTCCACGCCTCGATAAAAAAATACTGACGAATTAGAGTCTTGATCCGATTCGTGCAATGAATTAGCTATAAATAACAAGTCTTGACTCAATATACAAACCAGTTTTCTTCGGTAGTAGCCAACTTTGAAAGTATCAGGGCAGTTCACCGAAGAAAATAAAATCGACAATTTTGAAATGTAAAAAACACATCCATAGTAACTGAGACGTCTAAACTACAAAAACTCTTTAAAACTTTCCCTCAGCGAAAAAAATCTCCCACATTTAAAATTTAGAATTTAATTCCGAAATAACAAATGTGAAGAACCTTCTGAGCTCCAGGGAATAGGGATTTTTTTTGACCAGGGAATGTGGATTTATCGAGTTTTTGTGAAATGATTATTGGAAATTTTGATATGTGCTTTTTTTCCTCTATGCATTTTGTAAACCGGATTTATAATTTTCTATAAAGAGACTGCTTAAAAATTGTACAGTAGACAAAATGGACGCTCAAGAAAACGTATTCAGATTTTCAAAAGCGAAAATAGATACGAATCGCTTTAGCGGATTAGAAATCATTCGATTCATGTGGTTTCAGAAACACAGGCACCTCCATTTTGATCGCACTCTCTCCTTTTTCCATTTTATTATAATGTTCGCGTTCTTTCCAATGCATAATTTATTAGGATACTCAATGAAAATCAGTTTTGTTTTTCTTATATTGCCTTTGAATTTTTATTGCTTTTCATAAAAAAAAATTTTCTTCAGATTTAAAAAAATGAGTTTTGTCTATAATTTTTTAATTTTTCAATTATTATATCATATGAACATAATTTTTAAAAATTCTTTCCTTCTTAGAAATTATTATTTTATCTATGAAGAATCCATGAATTTTACGAAATCAAGAAATTTAAATTTGTGGATATTATTAGTTTTGAAATTTAAAAATCTGTTGTGTAATTGCTATGGAAATTCAATTCGAAGGCCTTTAAAATTTTCAAACTTGAAGGCTTTTTACCTGCCAATGTTAGATTTTTCGAACATTTAATATTAATATTAATATAAATATTAATAATAAGTATTAATATTTTAAACGTCTGATTTTTGATGCATTTTATAAAATATATAAAGAATAATCGTTACATAATTTTCCTTATGTAAAAAAAAAAATAAAATAATAATCGCAAAGTGAATTTGGCAGGCAAAAGGTTAAATTGGAATATTTTTAAATGTGAACCCTTTCGAATTTTCATGGTGATTGAAACTCGAAATTTTTTAAATTTGGAATTTTTAAAATTTGAATGGCATTAAATTGGAAGACTTCTAAATATGCATTCAAATTTTATTGCTTTGCTGATTACAGTGCCTTCAAATTTGGATGTTATTTTCTTTAAATTTTAAGACTTTCATGAAATATTAATTTTTCAATTAGTATATCATATGAATATAATTTTTAAAAATTCATTTCTTCTTAGAAATGACTATTTTATCTATGAAGAATCCCTGAATTTTACGAAATAAAGAAATTTAAATCTGTGGATTTTTTTAGTTTTGAACTTCAAAAATCTGTTGTGTAATTCCTATGGAAATTCAATTCGAAGGTCTTTAAAATTTTCAAACTTGAAGGCCTTTTACCTGCCATTGTTCGATTTTTCGAACATTTAAAATTTAATATAAATATTAATATTAAGCATTAATGTTTTAAACATTTAACTGATTTTTTATGCATTTTATAAAATATATAAAGAATAATCGTTATATAATTTTGTTTATGTAAAAAAAATAAATCAAAGTGAATAATTTTGTACAATCAAAAAATAATTCGCAAAGTGAATTTGGCAGGTAAAAGGTTAAATTGGAATATTTTTAAATCTGAACCCTTTCGAATTTTCATGATGATTGAAACTTGAAATTTTTTAAATTTGGAATTTTTGAAATTTGAATTACATTAAATTGGAAGACTTCTAAATATGCATTCAAATTTAATTGTTTTTCTGATTTCAATGCCTTCAAATTTGGATGTTATTTTCTTTTAATTTTAAGACTTTCATAAAGTATTAATTTTCCAATTATTGAAAATAATATTTTCAATTATTCATATTAATATGAATATAATTTTTAAAAATTCTTTCCTTCTTAGGATGACTAGTTTATCTATGAAGAATCCCTGAATTTTACGGAATAAAGAAATTTAAATCTGTGGATATTATTAGTTTTGAGATTTAAAAATCTGTTGTGTAACTGCTATGGAAATTTAATTCGAAGGCCTTTAAAATTTTCAAACTTGAAGACATTAAATTGGAATATTTTTAAATGTGAACCTTTCCGAATTTTCATGATGATCGAAACTCGAAGTTTTTTAAATTTGGAATTTTAAAAATTTGAATTACATTAAATTGGAAGACTTATAAATATGCATTCAAATTTAATTGTTTTTCTGATTACAATTCCTTCAAATTTGGATGCTATTTTCTTTAAATTTTCAGACTTTCATAAAATATTTCTACGGTACAAATTAAAATTGCTTTCTAGATAAAATGACGGCACAACAGAAACTTAATACATTTTTTTAATTTTGAAAAAGAAGCAGGTAATTTTTTCCTCAGAAAATTTCAAAATGCAAGGATAATAAAGCAAAAAATATTGATTTCTATTGGGTATCCTAATATTTCACACACGTATAAATAGTTCATGAGCGACGATGTCATTTTAGTCGACAAGATTTTGCGAATTAAAATATCGTTTAGCTGAACGCTTCGTATTCACGATTTAAAAACAGATTAGAACCGAAATTATTGCAATCAAACAAGGTTAAAAATTAAAGTATTATTTGTATTTTTTATCATTTATTTATAATGGTAATAATATATCACAATTCTAAAAATCCAAGGAGCTGAGGGAAAATAATTTGAGACGTGATTTTTTCTCTGACTATTCAGAGCAAATTTTTTTAATACCAGAGATTTATTTTAGAGAAAGTTTATTTCCGATGACCTAAACGTTTTGCACACTAATTATGAATTAAATCTCGATTTTCAAGAGAATTTAAAAATTTATATTGGTTGGATGCATGCAGTTAACAAGGACTGCCTTTTTCATCCAAGCATGAGTTTTAAAAGGTTTCAGATGTTTTTCATATTAATTTTGTAACAAATTTTAATTTTTTTGACAAATTTATTATTTTTAATAAGTTTATCGAGGTACATATTTTTATTTATGTACAATCTTCCATAGAAATTAAGATTGTCTATATATTTTGTTTGACTAAATTCTAAAAGAAGTTCGGGAGATATTTTAAAAGTGTTTAAAGCAAAAAGAGTTGAAATTTTGTTTTTTATTTTTGTAAAACGAAAGTTGAGAAGTGCAGGTAGATTCGTGCGTTATGAAATTTGAAATATATTTCTAGACACTCAGTATTTAGTGACTCTTTACACAGTGTGACAATCTCTGATTCTTATGGGGAACAAATTATTTATTAACAGTCAGCCTAACTGTGTGCACGCTATTTTTATATTAGTTGCACGAGTACTTTTTAAATCCTGAATGAGTCTTATTAACATTTGTAAATAAATCATCCTCATGTCTTCGACACGTCATAAGGAAGCGTTAGTTTTACAATTTTTTTGGGAACTAGACGAGAATAAAGTCAGGCCCAAAAAAAATAGATCTCGATAATAAAAAAGGAAAACAGGATTTGGGGTGAATGGAAGCAAAGAAGAAAAAGAAGGACGATTTAGAAGAAAGAGTTGACAAGAATATTGACATACGTACATACATGTACACATGCATAACGAATAGAGAAAAATAGTCTACTGTTCCACATACATATTTACATTAATTAAATGAAGTATAAATAAGCATGGGTGTGCATCATAGATGTATTAGAGAAATTTTACCACGCATTTAGTATTAATTATTGTAAGTCGTTATAATTGAATGTGAGTGGGGTTTGAAAAAGTGATTTTTCAAGGTTTGATAATCCAGATGTTTAAGTACGGTTACATTCTGATCGTGTTTTGTGATATTCTTTACTGTGTAAATCAAAATTGTAATCTACAAAGGAAAATGATTTTGTGACGTCTTTTCCTTGCCGGTTTTACGGTTTCACCGACTTCCGTTGTATAGTTTGCGTTTAGCGCTAGGTTTTTATTTTTAACAATCGTGTACGATAGTCGTAAACGACTTTCAATTAGCCTTATGACGAACATCAATTATTAAATATGTACAAATACTATTGAGATAGTCGTCGTGTATTCAAGTATTTCATAAAGGCAGACTGAACTTTGTAATTTTAACGACCACCTGTAATGCGTGAGATTTCTTGTACTCATACTTATTACGCAAGGGTATATAAATATTATATATTATTATTATAATAATATTAAAAAAGACGTTTCTTTCGCACGGCTCATATCGTAGAGAATTTTACACGCACCTCTATGAAACATCTATTCTTATAATTTACCTGCGGAAACGATTCAATGGTATCCCATGAGCTTTTCTTATGGCACTAAGTTGGCCGGCCTCTATGTAAACCCTACGGGGAAGAAAACTGGGAAACTTATCATTTATCGAATTGTCGATGACGCAGATCTATATCGACGTAGATTTTATTTTTAAGCGAGAGTTTATTATCATTATGTTATCGACGCCGTATTATTTATATCGAAAGATTACCACGTATATACTTATAATTATTATTGAAATGAAGATCGAATAGTGTAATTCAAATCCGACTGAAAACAATTAAAGAATTTAACTCCGCAGAAGGAAGTTGTTATTTTATCCAAACTAGGAGTTTTTAGGCAATAGGGATAATATTATTTATTACAGTGGAGACTTTAAATACCGGTATATTCTTAAGGGATCATACCACTTTAGACGCCCGAAAAAAGACTATTTTTGAAAATTTTTCAAGATATTTTTTATGCAAAAAAGCGAGGCAAACTCGAATAATAGGTGTGGCATCGGCGTTAATGGTTTTTTTTTGTAAAGAATTATCTAAAACACAAAAAGATTTAGACTCAGTAATAGTGTGGGTATGGCCGGAACTAGAATAAAGTCAAAATATTCATTTTTACTATTTTTTTGGCCTGAAAAACCACCAAAAACCCCTTATTTTTCGATTTTTTCTTAAACAACCACCATTTTGTTATTTTTGCAAAAAAATTAATAATTCTAGTTCGGACCATAGCCACACTTTTACTGAGTCTAAATCTTTTTGGTTTTTGTGTTTTAGGCAATCCTTCACCAAAAAAAAAAACCATCAACGCCGTGGACACACCTGTTATTCGAGATACTATGTTCGCCTCGCTTTTTTGTATAGAAAAACTACGTAAAATCAATAAAAATTTTTTTTAGAATGTGGCTATGGCCTGAACAAGAATTATTTATTTTTATGCAAGAACAAAATGGTGGATGTTTAAGAAAAAAATCAAAAAATAAGAGTTTTTTTGGTGGTTTTTCAGGCCAAAAAATAGTAAAAATGAATATTTTGACTTTATTCTAGTTCCGGCCGTACCCACACTCTTAATGAGTCTAAATCTTTTTGGTTTTTGATTTTTAGGTAATCCTTCACAAAAAAACAACGCCGTTGTCACACCTATTATTCTAGCTCGCCTCGCTTTTTTGTATAAGAAAACTATGTAAAATCAATTTTAAAAAAATTTGCACATATTTTAAGAGTGTATTAATGGAGTCCAGACAGAATTACATCAATACACACATATATTCATTGCTATGCCATATTATGGATCTCCAATATGGGTTCCAGGAATTTTTGTCATGGTTGAGGGGTCCAAGGGGACGAGAAAGCTGAGCTCGGAGCTCAGCGGAGTTGCGCAA
>JBAGKK010000483.1:300493-320782 GCA_037177015.1 Euceroptres primus | reverse complement strand
TGTATTATTGTAATTGATATTTGCAGATAGTATAGGCCCTTTAAATGTCACCTGAGTGAGAAAGTTTATTGCGGAAGGATAGAATGAGAAAGATATATCCATCTTTTTCTAAAAAAAAGGTTCCTTTTAACCTTTATGACTTATAAAATTTACGTTCTAATCGTTAAAACTAATTTTACGTTCTATTCGTTAAAACATTCAAAGTTTAGGAATCATGAACTTACCTATGATTCCTTAACCTCTCTTCAGCCGTATTTGACAACACTCGATTGCATGCACCCGGGGCAAAAAGCAAAAGTTTTGCCACTTTCCCTCTTTAAAATAAAATTTAATTTCTCCCAAAAGGAATCTCTGGCCTGTCACCTCTAATCATTTTTTAATAAATTAAGAAACTGTCAAGTAAGTCAGTGTCTTCGGTGTATTAAAGAATTAGGTTATGTTTATTTTCTATATATGTAAGCGCAGTCGCCATCTTGAAAACTTAAATTACATGTAAAAAACTAGGGACGCAAATTACGTACGTAATTTACATGTAAAAAACTACGTAAATTACCTAAGGTATATTAAGTACGCAACCCAGTTCACAGTAAAACGTCAATCCTCAATTTCACACTGAATTTTCCTCAAAATGAGTTGCAACAAAAATGAGACTTGAAAACAACTGAAATGATGGAAACACATGATGACAATGACAATGACACAATGAAATTCTCAATTTTTTAAAATTATTCAAAATGAGATGCAATAAAATTCACCCCAATGGTTTTGTATGCTTTTGATTCAAATTTTATTTGTTTGATTCAATAATCTTTTCATAATAATCATAATAAAATAATTTTCATAATAATAAATAATCAATTCAATAAAATTGTTTTTAATTCCAATTATATTTGTTTAATTCAAACAAAATTGCTTTTGATTCCAATTATATTTGTTTGATTCAAACAAAATTACTTTTGAATCCAATTATATTTGTTTGATTCAAACAAAATTGTTTTTGATTCCAATTATATTTGATTGATTCAAACAAAATTGTTGTTGATTCCAATTATATTTTTTTGATTCAAAGAAAATTGTTTTTGAGTCAAATTATATTTGTTTAAATGAAAAAAATGGTTTTTTGACCCCATAGTAATGGGATTATATTTTTGTTTTAAAAAAATTTTGTTTGAATGTAAAAAACTTGTTTCTGAGTGCAAAGCTCTGCAAAAGACATATACCCTCAGTGTAAAGGGTCATAAAGAAATAAAAAAAAAAAAAAGGAATTGGACTCTAGAAAGCAGATCAGCTATTCTCATTCGCATGTGTCAGTACGACTTACATGCGTTTCGGTGATTTCAACTGTGCGCACGCGTATGTGTGAATGCGCCTTGGACGCGAGCAATGGAATATCAGGGAACGGGGGGTGCAGACTTTGCGCGGGGAGACCACAGACCCTCAACCTAAAGGATCGTTCTTCTACTTCTTGTTACGCATCTCTGATATCGCGTACGTACTTCCAATAACGAAAGAGTTTCCGCAAATGAAATTCTGCGCGCGACGCTGATTTTCGAACATCGTGAACCGCCATTAGTACGGACTATTGATCTCTTTATCGACGCTTTGAGAATACGGTAAATTACACCATATGGTAGTTTCCTGCGACATATGGTAGTTTTTCCCAACATGTTGTAATTTCACTTTCGCTCTGATAAAGTGCCGAACCTTTTTCATGTGATATTTTCGGGGACTTTTGATATTTTAAAACGAAATGTTAATTTCGTTTTAAACGAACTTTTTAAATAAACGTTTTGAATGAACGTTTTAAACGAACGTTTTAAATGAACGTTTTAAACGAACGTTTTAAATGAACGTTTTAAATGAACGTTTTAAATGAACGTTTTAAACGAACGTTTTAAACGAACGTTCTAAATGAACGTTTTAAAAGACCGTTAAATCGGTTGAATTTTCAATAGTGTAATCTTCGATTCGAAAATTATGCAGAAAAAAAGTTTGAGGTGCCTTTGTCACGATAATTGGGATTAAACAATGACTGTGAAATTACTCTAAAAAAAGTGAAGTTTTTTACATTCTCATCATCATATGAGAAAGTATTGGTTTTTTTTCTGTGTGTTTCTGATAATGAGGGGATTATTCCCAAAGTAGATCTTACTCCGGTCTCCGTGAGCTAAAAAATAATGCGTAAAATGTGTCTAAAAGTTGAGCAACTGTGATTGTGAATCTAGGATATCGGAATCATCGGGGGTCGTTATAGTGGGTGTTCTGAGTCGATGTTTGTGCTCGAAGTATCGGCGCATCGAGCAACGACGGTCACGAGGTATCGGAAAATCGATAGAAACCTGACTGACGCCAGCAACTGCGGTAGTGGTGGATGCCAAGGTGGTGGCGGTGCTTTCCCCGGGTGGTGGGGGTGAATCGCGCGTTGTCACTTTTGCTCGGATGTGAGAACGAAACGGTCCGCTGGATCAAAATTTGGGTGTTGCGAAAATTCTGTTGACACGTCGCGTCGGTTCCGGGGATTAATTTCAAGTAATCATGATTGGTGGTCATTGTTACCGAGGATCGGGGACGATCATCGATAATCTGGATCGAGCCCTTCGATAGCCGCGCTTCACGTGTATTGCGGCGTAAGCCGGAAGAGAGAGGGAGTAGTGATAAAGAGAGACAGAGAAGAGAGAGAGAGGGAGGTAGCGAGAAAGAGAGAGAGTGAGTGAGAGGAAGGAGAGGACCGGCGAGTCTTATAGGGGTAGGTAACTAATGGGCTGTGTGTAACCGGTGAAGACGGATCGAGGACAGCGAAGGTCCGCGGGAAGGGGAGAGGGGTAAAAAGAACGAGGATAATAGATCCTGTTACACCTGGACCGAAGGAAGGTAAAACGCGTTGACGAGAATCAGGGTGTCCGGGTTTTGGAGGGTCGAGAAGGGAGAAAGAAAAAAGAGGGGTCGGGGCACGAGCGAAGGGCTGTCTCGGGCACCGGTGGGCACGAAGTAGCCCGTCACAGCACCCCTCTACTCCTGGGCTTCGCACTCACTCGGGCGCAGAGTGCGCGCTCACTCGCTCTGCGTATGTCATGGGCGCACGGTGGATGACAACGAGAAAGCTACCTCTGTGGAACCGGATCTCTATGCCGATCCCAGGGAAAAAGTGGTTGAAGAATTACTGCAATCGCACAAGTGACGAGCGTTGTTGTTCTAATCGTAAGTGTGGGAACGCGGGTGATGTTGACAGTGGAGTAGTGAAGAGGTGTATCACGTGGAGATCATCAACGTGTTGGCAATTGCCGGTGCCGGACACGATAGCGATCAGCTGAGCTGATTGGAAATCGAAGGCCGAGTGAGGGGATTGTTGTGCACGCCGGTGGTATCACGAGTGTAGTACGACGGAGCGGTGTTCTTGCACGCCTCGCGAGTGCGCCACCCGAACTAGATGTGCGTAAATGGAAGGTATAGGGGACATAGCCGATCATCAATCGCATAGCGAGCAATTGCTGGACTCGGTCGATTCCCCAACGGCGATTTCTACGCAGGGCCGCAGTAGCAGTGGGGGTGGCTCGAATGGGAACTGTGTCGGTGGTGGTGGAGGAAGAGGTGGTATCAGTGGTGGTGATGGTGAACGTGGGAGAGGTGGGGGTAGCAGGCACCACGAGGGTGGTAGCAGTGGTGGGGGCGAGGTTATGTCCGGCTCGTCGGCTTCGCAAAGCCCCGACATCGCGTGCGCGAGAATCCCGCTGGAATTGTTCGCGGCTGGTGCGCTCGGCTCCGTCAAGGAGGAGCGAGACCTCGCCGCCGCGGAGGATCTGTCTTCGTCCCAAGAACCGCCGGCGGGTCGGCCGAACGCGAGGGAGTCCCTCTCGGTCATCGTACCGCCGCAGGACGTCGACGTGGACTCGCGGGACGCCGAGTCGGAACTCCTCAGTCCTGGCAAACTCTCGCCGACCTCCGGCATCAGTGTTTCCGTCGCGAGTATGATCGACGCGACGGACTTTAGGGCGATGCAGCCGGAACCAACGTATCAAACCCTGACTTCGGTGGCGGAAAGGATGTCGCCGCCTGGATTTAGTCCTGGATCTTCGTACGCGACCCTGACTCCACTTCAGCCCTTGCCGCCGATCTCGACGATGAGCGACAAGTTCGTCTATGGAGGACACGCCGGTAGTGGTGTTACCGGTAGCTTCGCCGTCATGCAGAACAACGGCCTTGGAAACATCGGCCTTGGAGGCATGGGAGGCTCGCCTTACGCGTACGATAAACTGCCTTCGATGGGGATGTCACCTCCGCACAATTATCCCTCGCCTGGCGGAGGACTTCAGCCGAGTCCTCTTTCGCCCCAGAGTGCTTACAGTCAAAGTGCTCTGAATTCGCCTCATAAATCTGCCAGCCCGCACTACGAGCCAGCGTTTTTACCCAGGTTACAGCAGAGTCCTGCTGCTCTGAGTCCGCCGTCGCCTCCGGTCTCGGCAGCCGCGAGTTTCGCGCCATCTCATCATTCCCCAACTGCGCTTTCGGGACCGGCTGCCTCCCCGCCTCCTATGCAAACGCAAATACAGCAGCAGCAACAACAACAGCAACAACAGCAGCAGACGATTCAACAGCAGGCGATATCCCACACACAGCACGTGCAACACACGTCGGTCGTCATGAAGACGGTTTCCACGGCTGGCAATGGAGCCGGGGAAGTCGAGGAGATCAACACCAAGGAGCTCGCTCAACGGATAAGTGCCGAACTCAAGAGGTATAGCATACCTCAGGCGATATTCGCCCAGAGGGTCTTGTGTCGCAGCCAGGGTACCCTCAGTGACCTTCTGCGCAATCCTAAACCCTGGTCCAAACTCAAGAGCGGCCGGGAGACCTTTCGACGGATGTGGAAGTGGCTACAGGAGCCTGAGTTTCAGAGAATGTCTGCCTTGAGACTCGCAGGTTAGTCGCTATTATGGTTCGACGAACCTTGCACCCTTTTTTTATCTCAACTAGCCGTTGCCAAATAGAGAAAGCACCTGTCACTGATCGGCGGAGTATCGTCACGATTATATCTTTGCCTGTACCTCTACATTTCCTGCAGGCGATCCGCCACACTACTCCTAGGTGGCGATCGTCTCCACGAATCCCTCACAAACGCTCCGCACCGAATTCGTCATCTCTTAGAAATTTCATCCATGTATTAACTACGGATTTCGAACGTGAAAACAGTCGCTAACTAGAAACAGAAATTTTCCCTATCACTTTACAGCTTTTTTTTCATGGATACATTCAACATGATGGTTATTTTTTGGCTTGCATGAATACTTTTTAGAGTGTTCAAATGGTTATACAGGGTCCAACTGTTGTTTTGCATGAATACTTTTTAGAGTGTTCGAATGGTTATACAGGGTCCAAATGTTGTTCCAGTTGCAATTTGCAAGTTTAGACGTTGGCTTGGGGGTGGTTCGTGATCAGAAGCGGGTAACATGGATAGGTGTCTGTAGGGCAGGAGAGGAGTGGAAGTTTGTAGCCTAGGTGACTTATCAGATTCTTCTAATCTTGGATTTGAATGAATTGTTATGAGCGCGTGTCACTGAAGAGCGCGAACGCGCACACGTGGCCCCCACGTGGAGAGCGTTCCCTTCCATATCATTCAGAGATAGACGCGCGGAATAACACTTTTCGAATTCAACATCCTTTGCCCAACACAACAGCACGTAGTATTGATCGTGGTCACGCGGTGTGACGATATCCGCGCAGACGCGACCTCGGCGGACGCCATCACCATGCCGCCGTCGCCACGCTGCTGTCACCCCTTTCTTCAACCCCCGTTGTCCTTATCTGCTCGTCCCTAAGCGTCCATCGTTCTAAACGCATTGTAAACTATGTAATCCATGTCCTTATTAATTTCCCTATAAAGAAACTTATGTATCGAGCAGTTTATCCTGATTCATCAAAGTGCTAAGGCATGCCTGAGGAAAGTTCATTTTTTTGTAATTGAGGTAGCAAGAAAGTGTAGATGATGTTCTTTATTGTAAGGAAAATAACTCAAAGGAGAAATGAATACACTTGAGAGTTTGATTTCTAATTGATGTAGAAGATTTGCAACAAGAATATTTTCACCGTAAATCGTAAGGATAGTTTTGATTCGAAATTGGATGAAAATCTTGGAAACATTTTTCTAATCTGTGCAATTTTAACTTGACAATTTTCTTTAATGCTTGGTAATTAGGTGAAAAGATAGACAATATGGACTGTTGCAGGAAATTTTAGATGGTGTTCTAGCGGAAAAGTGTAGATAATGTTTAATTTAAGGAAAATGATTCTTGGGAGTGGCTACCAAACAAATTCAAACTTATGCAACAATTGATTCAATTGAAGCGTCCAAAGAATGTTCTATGGAAAACAATTGTAATTTTGTAATTAAAGTAATTTATGTTCACACTATGCAAAGACATGTCTAAGGAAATTCAGGGTGTCTAGCGGACCGGGAAATCGGGAGAACCCGGGAATTTTATTTTACCGGGATAAAAACCGGGAAAACTCGGGAATTTTATTTTACATGGAAAAACCGGGGAAACTCCGGGAATTTTATTTTACCGGGATAAAAACTTTCGATTAATATTTATCATTTCAGTCTGTGATTAAAGATAAGTTTGGCACGTGCAATGAATAATTATTTTCTTTACGATATAAATTTTGTATATATATTTATTTACTTATTATGTTAATATTTCAATTTCTATGTGTACGTTCACTTTCAAAAATAACAAAAAGACATTTTTAACTTGATCAGGGGAAAAAAAATTGACCGGGAAAAAAACGGGAAAACCCCGGGAATTTAAAATGGCCTGATCGTTAGACACCTTGAAAGTTCTTTTTTTTTTGTAATTGAGAATTAGTCTGTATTGTTGTAAGAAAATGTAGTTGATGTTCTTTATTGTAAAAAAATTACTCAAAGAGAAATTGAGAGTTTGATTTCTAATTGAAGGGTGGCAGTACAAAACTAGATAACCAACATTTTTGTCGAGAATGAGCTTTTTGCATAGAAAGTTCTTAAAAAATCAAATACACGTTGTGTTAAAAGGATTTCTTCGAAATCTCATTTTTATCCCTTTAGTGAGGACTTTGCCATAAGGTTACCGACAGTTTTTAAAAATAATTTTTATAATTTTAATAAAAAAATTCTGAGAAAATTTGATAAGCATAAATGCATATCAAAGAAGGTTTTCCAGACAGAAATTAATTTAAAAATTTTTTTGTTTAGTTGCGAAAGTTGAAAAGTTGAATTTTCCAAAACTGTAATTTTCTAAAGAAATTTGATAATAATTAAATTTGATATTAGTTAAAGAAATTTATATCTGGAAATTAATAAACTTTATTGATAAAAAAATATAATTTTATTTTTTTAATCAGATTTTCAGCAAAATATTGTGTCAGTGCGATACCGTCACACTAAACCTTGATTTTCTCGGAACAGAATAATTTTTTTTATTAAAAATTGTTTCTTCTCATTCACCATCCCCATATCACAGGATTAAGTTCTTATTTTTATAAAATATTGAAAATTCGATTTTTAATCACTATCCAAAGCCGATTTTGAAAACCTATGAAATTCTATCCCCAAAATTCTCAGTCGATTTACTCAAAATTGGCCAACTTTTTTACACCAAACTTTATTTACCCGTATTCAGTAACTTAATATCTCGGAAGCAACTTTTTATTTTTCTGTTTAAACAAAAAATTGCATTTTTATTCCATTATTTTTCTGTTTAAACTAAAAATTTCATTTTTATTGCATTATTTTTCTGTTTAAACTAAAAATTGCATTTTTATTGCATTATTTGTCTGTTTAAACTAAAAATTGCATTTTTTATTAAAATCCGCAGCCGAGCCTGATCCAATTTTTGGTTAGTGTCCCTTCGAGATTGTCAACTTCCACATCTTCCTCAAAACTGGATAACTTTTTCTGATCCAACTTTTTTGGACACAATTCAATATTCAATATTAACTTTAACTTACTAAGAGGAAAGGATAATTGTAATGTCAATCATAATACTTTTTACCCTACATACTTTAATATCGTCAACTGATTTGTTTTATTAGCATAATTAATCATAATAATAGTTTTATTAACAGTACAGTATCAAAAAATAAATCAACGTATGAACATAAATTCCGCTGATGAAAATTGTTATTCATAAAATGAATAACGAATGCTGCAATTGTTGAAAATGATGACCTACAACCAAAATGATATTTTCAGAACATTTGTCAATGATCAATTGTGTACGTCCATATTGAAACAGGCCATTTTGTCGATACCAGTTTCCGAGTTTTTCGTGTTTTTGTAACTGAGGGTAGAAATTGAAGATTTTGGATTTGTAATGTTTTTAATGTTTTTTTTCTTAATGTTTGTTTTGTTTTGTTTTTGAACGATTGACGATTTTGAGTTTTTAATGTTTTTTGGTTTAATCTATGTTTTGTTTAATGTTTTAATGTTTTTAATCTATACTTCAGTCTCAGAATCTGAATCAATGAAAAGTGTGTCACTAAATCAAATCAGTAAGGATTTTCACTGAAAATATCAGTGAAATCAGTGATTTTCACTGAAAATCCTTATTGATTTGATTTAGTAACACACTTCTTATTGATTTAGATTCTGAGAGTGAGAACATGTCACTGAAAAGATCAGTGAAATCTCACTGATTGTCAGTGAAATCTCACTGATTGTCAGTGGAAATCCTTACTGATTTGATTTAGTGGCACACTTCTCACTGATTCAGATTTAGAGAGCAACCTTTGCTTAATCAACTGGCACTACGAATTTGTTTGACTTTTTTAATTTTTAACATTCAGGGTTCTTTTTTGCTTTTATCTGTTCGTAATTTCATTAAGTATACGATTCTGAACTTCACTCTATAACTTCAAATTAGAACTCCATCAAATAAGTGATGTTTCAAAACAGACGACTTTGTCGATTTACAACAAAAACCGATATTTTACCAATGTTTTAAAATTTATAATAAATAACTACTGCCTTAAATTAATCTTTAGGTTTTTAGTAAGCCTTTTGAAACAATATCTCTTTAATTTTCAACTGGAATTTAATGTTTTTTTCAACGAAAACTTCAACTGCGATTTTCTCGAAATGCTGTTTCACGAACTTCAAACTTTGAAAGCGTCTTATATCCTCATTTTTTAAGCTAGAGGGTTCAATTTTTTTTAAATGTAGGAAATTTATCTGAGAAGATGCTCCTATGCGTAACTTCATATAAACAAAGTGGTATCTTTCAATATGGACATACACATTTTAATACTTGAATGAAGTTGACAAACAGTTGACAATATTGACTTCTGCATTCACAATTACAACCGCATTGACAAATTCTAAAGTAGTTGCCAATTGTTTATAGCATTTAGATCCAAATTTTGGATAAAAATAATCTTTTGCTTAGTGTTTTTTCTTTTTTTGAACACTTATAATCAATGCTTCCTGATTCTTAACCCTTTTATGAATCATATGTTACACATTGGTTTTTGCAATTTTTCATGTATAACTAAATTATTTTTGGCACTATAAGATAGGAAATTTTTTTTTACTTCCTCAGTAAATTTGCGATTCTGAATTAGTCTCCGAGAAAAAAATTTGAAAGGTCGAAAAATCTCGAATTTTTGATGTTGATTTTTTTGCTTCTTTAGATCCTAAAGTAGTCAATAGACGCAGAAAAAATTGATTTCCTACATATAAAAAGTGTATGCTTGAAAGGGTTAAGTAAATTTTTAATCCTTGGTGACAAGTTTCCTTAATAGAATTTTTGTTTCTTCCTTACTTCCTTACAATTTTTAATCCTTGGTGACAAGCTTCCTTAATAGAATTTTTGTTTTTTCCTTATTGTTGTAATAGCCAGTTTTAAAGTCTACAAATGAATAACATCCCCTAACTTATCTGTTGAGGAATACTTTTTTCTGCACTGAGAAAGAAATGCTATTGAATCTATAGCATTTCTGCCAAAAGCATGTATACTATTGATTCAAAAAAAATATGCTATAATATTTTGTAGCATATTTATAATGTCTTACAACTTATTTTTTTAAATCTAGAGTATACATGCTTTTGGCAGAAATTCTATAGATTCAATAGCATTTTTTTCTCAGTATGTGATGAATGAAATTATACTTTTTTCTAGTCTCGTATTTTATATAAAAGAATAAAAGGCACTGAAAAATATGTCAAAGAATAGATAAACTTTCGGTATCTTGTCAGATTCGTTGCAAAAGTTTGGTTTACATTGCTCCAAATGGATTGAATGAATGTTAAGGAAGATTTTTATTTTCTTTTGGTATTTTGCATCTCCCTTCTTTCTGAACTTGTAGACTCGCTCGCTTTTGTTAATTATTTTGAAAGAAAGATAATTTTGAAGAGGTATGAGCTCCTTCTATAGTTATTCTGAGCCTTCGAAGGGCTACGGATAGAAGCTAAGGGGTTTGGAGGGTGAAGAAGAGGTAGTAGAAAGAGTTGGTAAGAGACAATGCTGCAAGAAGGGTTCGATCCAGTGCCCTTCAGATTAGAATTCACCATTGTTCTGTTAGTTTCTCTGCAAGTACTTGACGTCTCATTAAAGTACTTTGAAATAAAAATAAAAATATTGCTTTCAATAAAAGTTGGTTTATTGAAGACAATAACTGTTCCGTAAAACTAGTAAAACAGAATTGATTCAGTCCAACAATCGAAATTCTATAATCCGTAACCTTCCTCTCATTTCTCAAACCATTTAAAAACTTTTCTAAACTATTGCTTATTTCCAATTAGGTTTTGTTCTGACCACAGTCTTAAGTGATTCTATTGTAATATGAGTAATAAATTCATAATTAAACTTGTAAGTTTCCATACTTTTAAATGTTTTAATTCATGATTAAAATTGTAAGTTTCCGTACTTTTAAATGTTTTAAAAGCATAATTATATTCCAAGGAATGGTTTTCTATCGCATGTTACTGCCTGGCAGAAGCGAGCACTAGAAATTCTCGTATTAAAGGGGCGCCGGATGGTCCTTGGTCGGGTATATACCAGGCAATATGCGTGTTAGTCTATTCGTGTGCGATCACACTGAAGAGTGTAGACAAAGTGAACCTACCTTGAATAGGTAGGTCGCTTAGTGTTCGTACTATATATACATTCATGTGTGATGTGTGTCTGTTTGAGATGACGTCACCACCCCTTGCGATACCCACATCATATGTCGTATAGGGCTAAAGGCTGGGCAGGGAATGCTTTCAAGAAATTCAGAGGTTTCCAACTAATCAGGCCCCCACTTTCAGGGTGTCTTCACACGAAGTCCCCATAGTGCTCTTTCTTTTCTTTCTTTTCCATTTACTCAAGATGATTAGCTTTTCAATTAAAATGTTTTTTTAAATCTCGAGTGGCTCTTTAAAAAGTGACCTTTCAATACAAAATGAATTTTAAAGAAAATATAATTATATTTTACTTCTAAGGAATAAATTTCAATGGAGGGATATTAACGTAAAGATTTTATAGAATGTTACGTAAGATACATCATTTGCAAACCGAAAAGCATGGGCGGATACGAAAGTTATGTAATTGAAGGTAGGTTAGTCTTCTTCAAAATCTCCTGTCTATTACGTAAGGTTTCGTCTTCGACAACATTGTGGTGTGTTTGAAATGGCAATTTATGAAGTGAATTCTGCTTAAAAATGTAAAAAAATATGGTTGGGAACCTTTTGTTGGTGTAAGTTGGACCAACTGTTTTTTTCAGTGTATCTACTAGTTATTGATTTATTCTACTTAATTATTTAAAAAAATGTTTGAAGGCCGGATATTTGAAATTTGATTAAAATGAAGTTCAATTTGGTGAGAGCGATGCTTAACACGAGAAGGAAAGTATAACGAACGATGCGGTTTGAGGTCGTTGTCACAGCACGCGCCGAAATTTGATACCACGCCGATATTGAAGAGACCTTACGCGTTCATGGGTTATATGTAATACGTGCATGCATATTTATATGGAAAGATATACATGTGTGGGTGTCATGTCCGCACTACCATGTTCCTCACTTCCACGGGATATCCTGTTGTTCCAGAATCACACGAAGTTGAAAAAGGATCCTCCAGTTCCCGCTTCTTTGTCGTCAGTTTTCAAAATCGCACTTGAAATTTGTTTGCCACTGTTGAAAATAGAAAATTGTCTCTTAAATTTTTTTGCCACTGTTGAAAATAGAAAATTGGCTCTTAAATTTGTTTGCCACTGTTGAAAATAGAAAATTGTTTCTTAAATTTGTTTGCCACTGTTGAAAATAGAAAATTGTCTCTTAAATTTGTTTGCCACTGTTGAAAATAGAAAAGTGTCTCTTAAATTTGTTTCCGACTGTTGAAAATAGAAAATTTCCTCTTAAATTGGCTTCTGTATAAAGAAGCTTTTTTCAGCCAGGAAAATGAGACTAAACACCTTCGAAATTTTATTAGAATTCCTTTTTATTGTATAATTTCTTCTATCTGCAAGGCTTAAGAGAGATTAAAATTCCATTAGTTCTTCATTTTGATATATTTTTATATCTCGTTTGTTGTGAATTTGCTTTTAATTTTCTTGTTAAAGTATCACACTGCTGTGTACGAGTTTCAATTGTGCATGTGGAAATTGTAATTTATTTCTTGATTTTCTATTGCATGAGAAATTCTTTTATTGAGGATTTTCTTCTCTTTAAAAGGAAGCTGCTGATCGTACTATATATAATACATGCATATACGATCTGCTTCCACCTAGTGAATAAAATTGTATCTCTGATTCTAGGCCTACGTAAATATTCATAATGCAGTTCATACAGTAGTTGTGACTATAGTGAATGGCAGGATTGTAATGCAGCTGCGACTATCTGAAGAGAGCGGTTGAGAAAATAATTCATTTCTCTCGCTTTTACAACAATTGATTTTTAAATCATAGGTAGTCTGATTTAAAAAGGATTTAATTCCATTGATTTAAAAAACAATTTCTTGAATACGAGTTTGTAAAGTTTTGCAAATCATAAAATCATATAAATTGTTTCATAAAGAATAAAGAACTTGTTTCAAACTTGTTTTATAAAGAGTAAATAAAATAAAGCTAAATACTTTCAAGTATTTAGCTTGATTTCCAGTATTTATCTTGATACTTATAAATTCAATTTTTATTAAGTCTGAAGAAATTGTAAATTCCAAGTAATAAATTATATTCTTGTAAATATGATTAAAATTTTTTTAAAACTATTGTTGTTTTGAAATGGCCAAACTTATTTTGGAGCTGCCATTTATTATTCCGGTGTAGTTTACAAACAATCCTGGAATCGAAAGCCCGCATAGTTCTTCACGAAAGACTCATGAGTATTCTATGTCACTGCTATAGTGACTGAAGGTTATTGACCTAGGTATACATGGTTCGAATACACCTTGAATTTCTCCCTTCTGAGGATTTTAATTAATTAAAAAAAGTATTATAATCTCAAAACTAGGGAGTAGTCAATTTATTTGTAGTTAAGTTTTTAAGCAAAAGAAAAGGCTTCCTAATTTAAATTTTCATCTTCCTAATTTACTGTGCTTTGTGATTGCAAAATTGAATAAAAATATAATTGAAGTTATTAAAATACTCTCTAAATTTGAATCAGTTAAATTTAACTGATCATCAGTTAAACCATGGCCGACTTCTTTCTTCATCAATCAGTGAAAATTAACTGATATTCAGTTAAAATGGTTAAAAATTCCAGTTAAAAATTCACTGGTATTCAGTTAGAAATTAACTGATATGCAGTTAAAAATTCACTGACTTTTAGTCAAAAAATTTCAGTGAACGAAAAGTTAACCGATTTTTCACTCAGGAACAGAACCTTAAGGTGAGGTTTGACTGAAAAATTAGTGAATTTTGACTGAAAATTTAGTTAAATTTTCACTGAATGAATCAGTGACTGACTTCTTGCTTCTGAATCAGTTATTTTTAAATGATTCAGATTTAGAGAGTTTACTAAATATTGAACTATTCAATGTGAAAGTTAAACTTTAAATTTCTTTTTAGATGGAAAATAATAAGATATTTTTGAAATCTTTAACTTCTTGTATTGAACAGGAATAAAAATGGATAAATGAATGATTTTTCAAAACTCTTATTGGTCATAAGCTGGATAATGGAGTACACATAAAGATAGTAATTGACGTTGTGTATCGAATTGAAGTTGTAACAGAGCGTTTATAACTGAAAGGTGACACTGGTATGTTTTATGATAAGCAGTCCATTGCTCTTCTCAGACTTCCACCTGCCATTCTCCTTCTTCTTCAATAATATTATGACTTTTGCTGTGATGAAACTGCATTTTTTAACCTTGCAATTGAAAGAATTTTTCTTGCTTGGACGACTAAAAACTATTCGTATTCGAAAAATGAATTTTCTGAACAGTGCCTCTCTTTCAATTCAGATTTTGAATTAAAATTTTCTTTTCTTCAAGTTCTTTAAAATTCCTCAGATTTTGATGCATTTCCATGGGTTTCAGTCAAAATTTGAATTCAAATTTCAATTCACTAAATGTGCAAAGTCAAAATCCTGTTGAATAACAGCAGAGAAAATTTTTTGTAAATTTTTTGGCAAATTCGGAATGAAAAATTACCACTATTTCTCTAAAATTCGTAATGAAAAATTACTACTATTTCACTAAAAATATTACGAATATTATCAGGCGTTAAAAACTGGATCCAAAAAAGTCTTTCTATCTTTTTATTTCTACCCCTATGGCACTGTTAATAATTTTTATCGTTTATCTTAACTGACCTTTCAATGTTCCTGAAATTAAACTAATTTTCGTAATTATTGCCTTTCTATCCATCATCCATTCAAGGTAAATTAGTGCTGACTAGATGATTAATCAAGTTCACAATAAATTTTTCTGCAATAAATTGTTAAATTTTTCAAAACTTTTTAACTTATTCAACACTAAATTTCTCTGCAATAAATTCTTAAATTTTTCGAAACTTTTTAACTTGTTCAACACAAAAGATTTTGGTTTTTTAATTCGATGAAGTTTAAAAAAAAAAATAATTTTAATTTAGAGTAATCTTGTTTAATTTTACTTTTTTTTTCTTCTTTCATCATTTTTTCAAAAGTGAATGTAATGTTATTTATCATTGTGATTGTTGAATTAAATGCAAACAATAAGCAGCTTTTTGAAAATAAAATTAAATGTTCTACTTTTCACTGGCTGACTCATCCTTCACGACATACAAAGAACACACACATGCATCTGTATCTATGTGTATTTGCATGCACAGTGCTGCATGCAAGCACCACTGGTTGGTATGCACCCTATGTTAAAAGGGGCGTTGGGAGGGTGCAGAATAAATAGAGAAACTTTTGATAGTGTTTACGGTGCTGTTGTCTATATGTACCTATAGCTTCTGAAATACGATTTTATGACTATCGTGCGCCTTATTACTGATAAAATATCTCAATTTCTGAAAATGCTGAATTCTGTGTAATTTATATACTATTATGCAGATAAATAGATAGCTTTACAATAATACACCACATATGATTGTCGAAGAAAAATTAACGACTGAGGGGATTAAAACATTTATTCTGGTTCAATTGAGTTTAATTTGGTTAATTGATTACTGAATTAGTAATTAACTAATTTAATTAAATAATTTAATTAACTAATTTAATTAAATAATTTAATTAAATAATTTAATTTAATAACTTAATTTAATAATTTAATCAAGTAATCTGATTAAGTAATTTGTTCATTCAAACCTTTCTGACTCTCTAAGTCAGTTCTTTCAAACGTTTATATATAAAAGTTTAAAAGGACCTTATAATTTAATTGGATATTATGATGGTTACTAATTTATTAAGACTAGGAATTGGAATTTCTAATTTTAAAAACTAGGTCTGGAAGTAGAGAGAATTTTGGAAAGATAAAACAAATTGGACTTCTTTACATCTTATTTCAGGGTGAAAAATGAATTTTCTCACACATCATTAGTTCCACCGTTTTCTTTTTGTTATCACTGCAGTTTAGTCGTTATCCTCAGAAAGTTGCATTCTTCTTCGGTACGTATCAGTTTTTTCGAAATTATTGAAAAAATTATACCTTCGGCTTGCAAGATGAAAAGTCACCGTTTTTCATTGTAAAATTATTGTGGCTTGCTAGAAATATGTTCTTCAAAATACCGCCATGATTCATCTTCGAAGATCGAAACCTGCAGAAATCTACACTGAAGATTGGAGAAGATTATCAACTTTGGGAAATAAGTTTAGTGTAATTGACGCTACTAATCACTTTATAAATTAATTAAATATCTCCTTTTATTTGTATTAATTGAGTATTTCGAAAGTTTATTATTTATTTCAAACAATTGAATAATAAAAGGAAAGGGTAGTCAATAATAGGATTATTTACATTCTCTTAAAAAAAAAACAAAGACACAAGCCCGTCGAGTTTTTTCCCCTAGTTCATCCACCCTTTTGAAATTCTTATTAAAAATTTGTCCGTGACTAAATTCGGAAATTGAAACCAAATGGATAGACAAAGTGCACCGAATTTCACGCTTCCGGTTAGTCAAGTCATTGGAAATCAAAATTCGAAATTCAGTTGGTCGTTGAAAACGAACAAAATATTTCGCTGCGATTGAACACGGGGTTTTGTTAGTTTTCTATATATTTTTTTTAATTTCTGTTTTATATCAGTAGGAAATTCATCCTTATCTCATATATCCTATCCCATTTCTGGTACCTTCTGAAATTCCTGAAATGAAAGTGTTACGTACCGAGCGATCCTAGCCATTTGAATTTTAATTCGCAGTGTCTTTGTTTTGAAATGTATTGCAACTAAAAAATTCATTCATTGTCTTTCATAACATACATTTATAATAAATATTATTTTAAAAATATGTAACCAAACTTTTTTTGTTAAATTTTAAATATTTTTTTTGATTTATTGTATAATTATTAGTATTTGCAATGCACGAGGTAAAGACGCTGCAAACGTTAGTTGATTTAGTTCTATATTAGTTCCGTAAGTTGTGCGTGTGTATTAGATCGCTGTGTGATTATTGATTAATTGATTATTAATTATTAATATTATTTGTGATTAATTTACGTAACTTGATTTCTTTTAAGTTTTATAAGCTTTCTGATAATTTGCTTTATTGTTCAGTTCAATCATAACGAAATAGAGCGAAAATGCATATCGCAAAGTTTCGTTTCTTTCTCATTGACCAATATACATATATAGTCACCTCACGACTCGCAACGCCGCTCTACAAAGTCGACTTTTTTAATCCGGATTAAGAGTTACTGATTCATGACCCACATAAGGTTTTAACCCCTTGACGCCCATAAAAAACTTACTGTCGAGACAATCAGTGCTCTGATACCTTTCTCTCGAAATTTCTCCTGCAAATTTATTCTATCTTTCCAGTATTTCACTTTTGACAAGAAAATCATCATTTTGAAATTGTAAATTGTTTTAAATTATTAGTTTGGACATTTTTTTGTTTACTTTCAAGATTAACAGTTCAGGGGGAAAATTTATGGAAATCTTGTATGGAATACAGTGATTTTATAAAATTGTTCAAATATTAAAGGGAGATGTTATTTATTTATTTTTTAACGGCACAGTTTGAGGTAAATTTTTATTTGTAATTTTACTGAGGAAAGGAATCGAAGCACTGAAAACGGAAAAGGTTTGGGGAAGTTGAGAGAGACGTTGAGAGCAGCCGGAAACGGGAGGTTGACGAAAATGAAGTAAAAAGCGAAAATGCAAGGTGTGTGTCTATCGGTTTGGTTTTAGCGCTGAGCAACTGCTCTGAGAGCGGCGGTGACCCGGACGCCATGCTGGATATTCATCACCCTGGAACTGGAATCGACTCTCATCACCAACAGTTTCACAACTCATATGGTAATATCAAACTTATCATTATTTTACTAACTCGATCGAGGTTGAAATGTCGAATCACTATTAGTTCCTAAAGTTACTTATTCTTAGATATAAAATAAAATCCTCACCCGACAAATGATGCCAAAAATGCCCATAACTTATCTCTCAAGGGGAATTAAAACTAAAAAATTGATGTTCCCAATTAAGAATATGAAGATAGTTTATGTATAAAAATGATTATATAAATGATTATATAAAAACTATCTCATTTTATCTAATAAATTAATCAGAAAATCATTTTCACTGTCAGAAATTTATATAAAAAGTTTACATACTTTAAATATTTGGGAATGCAGTAATTATAGTAATACAGTAAATACAATAATTATAGTAATTACAGTAATATAGTAAATTTAGTAAATACAATAATACAGTAATTACAGTAATTCATTAAATACAATAATTACAGTAATTACATTAATACAGTAAATACAGTAAATACAATAATACAGTAAATACAATAAATTCAAGAAATTATTAAAAATTAGTCATTGCTTTCTCTCAGAACTAGTGTAATTAATATTATTATATTATATAGATCTGAAATGCACTATTTTCATTGATATAAATAAATTACCCTTGTTTTTTGCAACATTTTTCGCATAAGAAATTTAAATTTAAATTTTGGAAACATTAATCATTTTTATACATTCTATCAATATTTTTCCCTACTGGGATCCCTTTTTGTTTGTCGATATTCGTTGGAAAAAAAATTCAACGGATCAAGGAAACCTTAATGGATAACAAAAATTCAGTGGATGAAAAAATCTGTTTCATCGATCACGAGGTGCGAGTTTAGCCAGAAGCAAGTAACCAAACAGAATGTAGCGAGATAAGTAGAGGATTTGCAAGTTTGATGCCGTTTGCGATTTCGTTTACTTTGGTGAATGAAGGATTATTTCTTCATTCGCGTAATTCTCAATGAAAATTATCAGTAACTAAAATTTGTCTTGATTCAGAAAATAATATTTTTCCTAAAATATTACATTAAAAAATTATTAGAATATAAGGTTTTAAAGTATTTGAAATATGTCAAAATTTGTCGGGTTTTAATTTTCGCTAATTCAATAATTCTCTTGAATATCTTAGTAATTCTGTCGAATTGGAAGAATCAATTTGTCCCTAAGCATTAATGTTCATGATCCATTTGATATCTGGCTTGACAATCAAGATAGGTGATAATTCTCCTCTCATGAATTCTGCATATTATTGAGTTGGTCATATCTAGGTTAATTTGCAGTTAAACTTACCTAAAGTCCAATTATAATTCTTGTTTAAAATTCAGAAAGTATTATTTTTATAACCATAAGTTATAATAATAGGAATATCAGCATAATTAATATTAATATAATATAGTTAATATTAATATTTATTATAATTAATATAATATAATTAATATTAATATAATTAATATTAATATTTATTATAATTAATATTAATATTGATTAATATAAAAAATTATAATAAACATGAAAATTAGAAGATTAATGGGTCTTTTATTATTTTTTTAATTAGCGACAATAAACTAATGAGCGGAAAGCGATATTAAATACTTAAGTAATATAATTTAAAATATTCTCTACGTATTATTGCCGGAATATATTATCATAATTGAAACATGGAAACCAAACAGGATATAACTTTATTTTTTAGTTTGTTTATTGTTTTCATAGGAAAAAAGACTCGATTGCAATGCTATATTAATTAAGGATGTTCACTCCTTATTGTCCCTCAAATTTCAATACTGTTTGACGTAGTTTTCAAAAACGAGGAAAATAACCACATTATTAAATATAAAAAATTTTAAATTTTATTTTAAATTTTATTTTTATTTTATTTTTATTTGTGACTTAAAAAATAGTTGAATTTGTTATTGTTTATTCAACATTAGTTATTTAAGACTTAGTATTTTTTCTTCCGCTTTAGAAAAGAATCGTAATAACCACATTATTAAATATAAAAAATTTTAAAGGCGATCCTTATCCTTATCCCTATCCCCATCCTTATATTAATTAAGGATGTTCACTCCCTATCGTGCCTTTTTGAATAGTGTTTGACATAGTTTTTAAAAACGAGTAAAATAACCACATTATTAAATATAAAAATTTTTAAATTATATTTTCAATTTTATTTTCATTTTATTTTTATTTGTGACTTAAAAGAAAATAGTTGAATTTGTAATTGTTTATTTAACATTAGTTATTGAGGATTTGGTATTTTTTTCTTTCGCTTTAGAAAATAATTGTAATAACCACATTATTAAATATAAAAAATTTTCAATTTTATTTTCAATTTTATTTTCATTTTATTTTTATTTGTGACTTAAAAGAAAATAGTTGAATTTGTAATTGTTTATTTAA
>JBAGKK010000483.1:276204-288879 GCA_037177015.1 Euceroptres primus | reverse complement strand
TAGATTGACTTAATAATCCTAGATATTAGTTAAAGAATGATCGACCTAAAAAGAGTTAGTATTATACTTTTACAAAAATTCCTTCACCCCATTGACTGTATGCAAACAACTCTTCCTAGAGCCTGAGTTGATCAAATAAAATTAAGTCAGAAGGATCTCTATGACCGAATTTAAGATCATGTCTTTTGGCTTTCATCAATCTTAAGTTCCAAATCCCAATCAGTGTTTATTGAAAATTAATAAAAATTAATAATGGACACTGACAGATTATGAATAAACCTGTAAAATAAAGAGTATTTACAATTATTTATAATTTCCTGTGATCATAAACTGTCAGTCTTTTTCCATTAAATTAATTTTCCCAAGAGCGTTTCTGATCAAAGATAGAAATAAAATTGGAAATTAGAGATGGATCTTCAGTTTTCAATAAAGTTAGTTTTCTTTGCCTTGAGAGATTAAAAATATACAGATGAAACTTTTTAAGAATCGAAGTATTCAATGATTGATTAGCAACGCTCTAAGGTAGAATTTGAAAGCAGCTACCAAGAGAACGAGTCCAGAAACTGCCTGACTTTATCGAATTTCCAGTAGAAGCGTTATCCTCATAAAATGATGAATATAACAAGATTGGCATTAATAGAATCGCAAGTTCGTTTCGGTACTCAAAGCGGATTGCAGAAACAGAAACAGAAGGAATAGAAACTTCATGATCACTGCTCGTGCGTTTCTTGACATTTATGTCTGAGCGCGAAATTGGCACTTAAAAGAAAAAACCCTTTTAAAAGTCCGCATCGGTTTTATTGATTTTAGATATTTTTAATATTATTTCTGCTTTCGAAACGCACGAATCTGTATGCCATTATTGAAACCGAAACGAAGCGAAAACGACGAAGGCGCACCGAATACGGATTTCGTGCTTTTGAAGACGATACCCATATATCTAATCTCATTATATTGTCATAATACCCTGTTGATTTCGTTTCGAATTTAGAGTGGACTCTATTCGTAGTTGGCACCCGGGTAAGAGGTAATCAGGGTCTGAAATAGGCCCTGCTATGGCCAACGTTTCGATATCGCTATTATACTTAATCCCTTTCCTCCTATCCTTCTTTTGTTCGTAGCCCTTTTTGCAAAATTCCTACGTTGTATTTCATGTTGGCACGTATGTCCCTCATATTTCATAACACAAAACATGATGAAAGAATTTGTGATATTTTCAATCAAATATTTTTTGAGTTATGTTTATTATTTTCTATTATAATTAAATAATTATTAATTTTCAAACAGTTCAATATGCTGTAAAGAGCAGATTATTGTCGAGACTGAATCCAATTTGTTTTGAAGAGATGGGTCAGTAAATAATTATTAAATTAATTGCAAAATAAATATGTTGTCTTTCAAATAAGATATTAAAAATAATATTAGTATCTTCTTTTTTAATAATTTCTTATATAAAAAAAGATACCTTGTGAGTTTCAGTGATTTTACCCCTAAAAGGGAGTTTACTTCTTTCGAAACATAAAAGGTGTTCAGTCTCAATTTTAAATTATTTCTGTAGCCTCATCATCTAGAGCAACTATATCACAGTAAATTCAGAATTTCAAAGCGTTGCAGATCAATTATTCACAATTAAAAAACATTGAAGAAATATGACAAAATATTCATTTGTTTCAAAAGTTGTTAGGTTGTTGACTAGGGCAATAAAGGTCATAGCTGGGTAAGTATGGTTGGTCTGCCCTAGCAAATATTTGGTTCATATTTGGGTGGTAAGTTTCTACCATTATAAGACTAATTTACCCCAAGTGCCAACTTCAAAAAAAAAAAAATTTACAAAAGTTACAAAAAAATTTTGAACAATTTAAAAATGAAATTTTCTCGAAAATGGCTGAATCAATTTTGATGGTTCCAATATATACTGTGGAAGATATCTCAGCGGTTCTAAAAAAATGGAGAGTCAATTCTGGTAATTAGAAAGAAATAAAAAAAATTTTTGTAATTTTGAAAAAATGTTTTTACTATGAACGATTTTTGTACCGCCACAATTTTTTACCTATAATACACTCACGCCCTCAGTAACAATATTTCTTGCGACTATGATCCTGATGGTACTTCACAGTTAAAAAAAAAATTATTTTGTTGGCCTCTACAAAGTATGCGATTTCATTGAAACGAGGGGTCTTATTAATTTTAACTTATAACTTAAATAAGTATCATTCGAAACCATAGACACGCTTTTGCATAGATTTTACTTTACGTCTTGTATTTTCGATCTTTTTTGTGTGCCATTACATACGTCACACATTGTGGCCAAAAGCACCTTTTGTGGACAAAAGTCTGTCTACAAACCAATTTTCAAAGGATTTTGATGTTTTTTTAAAAATGACCTTAAGGGTATTTGATACTTAATGATGTCAAGAATTACCAACCGATTTTTTATTTATATTCAGCGGGTTTATTGAGAGAGAATTGCAAATATAATGCTAAAATTAGAGGAAATAATAAGGAATATATCAAGGAATCGATGTCTGGTGCGTTTCAATTTTTATTTTGAAAATAAATTATTTAAAAAAAATTTTTTTTTTCGAAATAAAAATTGAAACGCACCAGAAATCGATGCCTAAATGTATTCTTTATCATTTCACAAAATTTCTGCATTATATTTGCATTTCTCTCTTAATAAACCTGCTGAATGTAAATAAAAAATCAGTCAGTAATTTGTGACGTCATTATGTATCAAATACATGGCCAAACAAAAATTTTTTATTTAACAACAAAATAAACAATATTTTTTTCCTAACTTTTCAGATTAACTTTTTTTTAAGATCTTCAAATTGACAAGAAAGAAAGCTTAAGTCAGTGTAATAACTATCTAGCAACAATTTTATAATAATATTTTAAATATATTATTTATTATTTATAATAATAACATAATCTATATTATTATTTTTAACAATATTTTATAATATAATATTTTAAACAAATTAATGAACAAAAGCCATTTTCTCATGAATCGCAATGATTAGTTGTTTGAAATTCATAGTTTTTATATAAAATATGGGTGAAATTAATTTCTAATTGCGACTAGTTAACAATAGCTGCTGTTTGACAACTATTTGAACAATTATTTTAACCAAACCACAGTTTTCGTATGTCACAATGAATAGGCTGAATTTCTTTGCAGAATCAACCAAAAATGTCTTGCCAAAGACTCTTTGCTGTCATTTTTTTCAAATTAAGAACAACTGTTAGTTATTTAAACAATATTTATAAACAAATTCACATTTTCAATATTATTTCACGAAGAGCCCCAACTTTTTGCGGAACCAATTAAAAATGAATTCCCAGTGTCTCAAACTGTACTTTTGTTTAAATTTATAAAAAATATTAATTATTTTAAAAAATTTTATAAATAAATGCACATTTTGACCATTTTTCCAAGAACAGGCTCCATTTTTTTAGCGAAATCAACTAAAAATGTGTTGAAAATGACTCTTTGCTATGATACTTTGCTAATGGACAAGAACAGTTAATTATTCAAACAATTTTTATAAATAAATGTACTTTTTGGTCAATTTTGCTTGAATAGGGTTATTTTTTTCGTGGAATAAACTAGAAATGTCTTACCACTGTCTCGTTCTTGTCATATTTGTTCAATTAACAAAAACTGTTGATTATTTAAACAATATTTATAAACAAACACACTATTTCTTAATTAGAAAAATACGACAAGAGGGAATAATCGGCAAGAAATTTCTTGTTGATTCTGTAAAAAAATAAAGTTTTATTATGGAAAAATGGCAAAACTGTGAATTTGTTTATAAATATTGTTTATTAATCAACAGTTTTTGTTAATTGGACAAATATGAAGAGAAGGAGTCATTGGTAAGTCATTTCTAGTTTATTCGACGAAAAAATAAGTCTATTCATGCAAAAGTGGCCAAAATGTGCATTTTATTATAAAAATTGTTTGAATAATTAACTGTTCTTGTCCATTGGCAAAGTATCATAGCAAAGAGTCATTGGCAATACATTTTTAGTTGGTTCCGCAAGAAAAATTGAGCCTATTCGTGGAGTAATGTTGAAAATGTGAATTTGTTTATAAATATTGTTTAGATAATTAACAGTTGTTGTCAATTTAAGAAAAAAAGACAGCAAGGAGTCTTTGGCAAGGCATTTTTGGTTGATTGTGCAAAAAAGTTGAGCCTATTCATTGTGACATACAAAAACTGTGTTTTTGTATTTGTTTCTCTCATATTTTATATAAAAACTATGAATTTCAAACAACTAATCATTGCGAACCACGAGAAAATGGCTTGTTTCATTAATTTGTTTAAGATATTATAAACAATATTTTTCTTACTCTAACCTACTGAAAATTGTTGCTAGATAGTTGTTACACTGACTTAAGCACTTTTTAAAAGTCAATTTGAAGATCTTAAAAAAAAGGGTAATCTGAAAAGTTAGGAAAAAATATTGTTTATTTTGTTGTTAAATAAAAAATTTTTGTTTGGCCAAAGTGAATTTTCTGCACCGTCGTTATCCCTGGAAGCCTTCCGGTCATTTAAAAGAAAACATCAAAATCCATTGAAAATTGGCTTGTAGACAGACTTTTGTCTACAAAAAGTGCTTTTGGCCACACTGTGTGGCTTATGTTTTGGCCCACAAAAGAGATCGAAAATACAAAATGTAAAGTCAGGGTTGTCTAGCGGACCGGGAAATCGGGAAAAGCCAGGGAAAATCCGGGAATTTTATTTTACCGGGAAAAAACCGGGAAAAACTCGTGAATTTTATTTTACCGTGAAAAACCCGGGAATTTTATTTAAGATCGGGATTATACTTATTTTTTTTTATTCTTCAGATTGTAATAGCATTTAACAAACTACTTGTGATTCTGACTAAATAATTTAAACAGTATTTATTTCACGTATTACGAAAGTTTTAAAATATGTACTTTTAATTAAAATTTATCACTTCAGTTTGCGATTAAAGATAAGTTTGGCACGTGTAAATAAATAATTATTTTTTTTATGATATCCATTTTGCATATGTGGGTGATTGCAAAAAAGTTGACCATTTTAAGTTCCTATCATTTTTGACATATCCTATGATTAATTAATTTTTTATAAATATATCTGAGCAAAGTACTCACATCAGGACATAATTTAGGAAAGTTTCCAAATTTTAGACGACTTCCAGAGTGTCTAGCGGACCGGGAAATCGGGAAAAATCGGGAAAAACCCGGGAATTTTATTAGATCGTGAAAAAAACGGAAAAACCTGGGAATTTTATTTTACCCGGAAAAGCCCGGGAATTTTATTTAGGATCGGGATTATACTTATATTATATTTTTTTATTGTTCAGATTTTAATAACATTTAAGCAACTACTTGTGATTCTGACTGCATAATTTAAAAAATCTTTATTTTACATGTTACGAAAGTCTTTAAATATGTACTTTCGATATCTATTTATCTATTTATTTATTTTGATCTATTTATCACTTCAGTCTGTGATTAAAGATAAGTTTGGCACGTGTAAATAAATAATTATTTTCTTTACGATATAAATTTTGTATATGTATATTGTGTTAAAATTCCCATTTCTATGTATACGTTCACTTTCAAAAATCACAAAAAGACATTTTTAACTTGATCGGGGAAAAAAATTGACCGGGAAAAACCCGATAATTTTACATGGCCTGGTCGCTAGACACCGTGAATTCGTTTAGAAATTATAAATAAAAATATTTGAAAAATGTCAGGTTACGCTATGTCACAAACTACAAGTTTAAAATAGAAAATTGCTAAATAATATCAAAAATATTTTCTTTAATAATTTGGGCTTATGAAAGTCGATTGAAATTAGTTGAAAAAGATGATTATGCAGTGAAAGGTTGAATATTTTACAGTTAAAGATGCGAAAAATCGGTCCACAGTCTGTCCCCAGGTTTTATGTCTGGATTTACGATTTTGCTATTTTAAAATAAAACTCGAAGATCGTTATTCAAACTATTCAAAATACGACGTAGATTTTTTAATTTTAGGCTAACGAAGATTTTCACATTTGAAAATCGATTTCTCATCGGTATTTTCAAATAGCAGTTAATAACAATCACTATTTTTCATAATATGTTTTACAAAATGTCATTTATCGAACTATTAATTCAAAATTTTACTAAACGAGAGAACATATTGAAGATGTGTTGACAATATCAAATAAATCGCGCAATCACAGATGATTTCCATATTTTTAATAATTCTTATCTGTTTTCGGAATATTTTTAAAAGATTCTTCAAATATTTATATTGTCAAGATCGAGTGTCATACATTGCGAATTTAGTGATTTTTGAGGTTAGGGACGTCCGAATTCATTTTTCCTCTCAAACTCCCCGAAAATAATTTCCATATTCCTAAAGTTGTACATCAACTTCCTATGCATTCACGGTACTTAAAAACATTCAGAACTCAAATAAAACTCCACGCTTATGACGCAGAAACATAGGTATATTAGTTATTTTCATATAGAATTCAAAACTATCAAAAATATATTCCTTGATCTCTCTATTTCGTTTTTTCATACTCTCTTGGGTTGGTTGTGTTAAAAAAACATATTTTAGGCGGTATGGAATAATTATTTTTTTTGGAAATTTCGTGGTCTAATATGCTCAAATTTTTGGCAATCATATATATATATATATATATATATATATATATATATATGTATATAATGTTAAAATTCCCATTTCTATGTGTATGTTCACTTTCAAAAATCACAAAAAGACAGTTTTAACTTAAGCGGGGGGGGGGGGGAAATTCCCCGGGAAAAAACCGAGAAAACTCCGGGAATTTTAAATGGCCTGATCGCTAGACACTCTGAAAGTAAAATCTATGCAAAAGTCTATGGTTTCGAATGATGATCATTTAAGAGAGTCATGAGTTAAAATTAAGAAGACTCATCGTTTTAATGGAATCCCATACTTTGTAGAGGCCAACAAAATATTTTTTTTTAACTGTGAAGTACCATCGGGATCATGCTCGCAAAAATATATGTTACTGAGGGCGTGAGTGGAAAGAGGAAAGAATAGGAAAGAAATAGAAATAATAGAAAGAATAACAATAATAGAAAGAATAATAGAAAGAAGTAGAAAAAAAGAAAAACAGGAAAGAAATTGCGGCGTTACTAAAAAGCTTTCATAGAAAAAAACTTTTTTTAAAATTTCAAAAATTTTTTTATTACTAATTGTCAGAACTGACTCTTCATTTTTTTTTTTTAGAACCGCTGAGATATCTTGTACAATATATATTGGAACCTTCGAAATTGATTTAGTCATTTTCGAGTAAATTTAATTTTCTGATTTTTCAAAATTTTTTTATAACTTTTGTTAATTTTTTTTTAAGTTGGCACCTGGGATAAATTAGTCTTATAATGGTAGAAACTCACCACTCAAATATGAACCAAATATCTGCTAAGGCAGACCAACCGTGCTTACCAGCTATGGCCTTTGAGTGATGTTTGATTTACTGGGAGCTATGTTACAATGAAGTATTTCCAGATCGAAAAACGAATATCACTAAAAAATATTCCTTTGTATTTGGATAAAACTGCTTCAGATCAAATTAATTGATTTTCTGGATCATTTTGATACTTCCTGATTTACTGTGATTATAAATGCGAGCTTTGAATGAATATCATTCTTTCATCATGATTTGATTCTCTACGTGCCAACATGTGACGAATACATTTTCTCAGAAATATCAAGTTGTGCGTTGACTTCCCGGAGTTTGTCTCGAAAACGTAAAACAGAAAAAAAGTACAATTTATTTGGTTCGAAAGAAAGTAATATACGTCATTTCGAGAACAGCTTTGGGAAGGATAACGCAGATCCCAGCACTTTTCCAGACTGATTGTATAGATATATCGGTGTTTGCAAAAAGTAATCAATAATCAATAATATAAAAAAGTACGAAGAAGCAATTAAGTAGAAATGGATGCAGGGGCTCGTCAAAAATACTCCCTAGAACCCCATCAGTCGACGGTGACCCAAGTTTCTCGAAGGCCGTCGGTTGTTGACCCTTCCAATGTGTTTTGCATTGCAGACTGCCAGATGCGCAATGTTAACGTGAGATCAGTCAACTCTAAAAGAAGGAAAACACCCTCCTCTTCCTGCTTGTGAGTCTCTCAGTTTCGGTGTTCGTAATAAATAATTCCACCTTTACTACCAATAATATTGTTGTAATACATACCGAGATATGACGTATTGTTAAAACCCGACCTCTATATCTGTTATACTTATCGGTTAACTTGCCTTTGCATCTCGTCACGGTCCGTTTTTTCGTTCATTCTGATTGTTAATACTTTAATTAATTGACTGATGGATGGATCGATCGACTCTTGTGCATATACACATAACCTATTGTATTCTCTTCTCTTTCTTCTTTTTTTCGTTTCCCCTTATAACTGGTATCGTTGTATTCGTCTAAGCGTAGCTTTTTTCAACTCTATGCGGTTAACTGCTCTGCTGCTACTGCGACCTTTTTTTTTGCTCTTCTCCGGCTCCAACTACGTTCCCGATGACGCCGGTCTCGCAGGTCTGATCATTAAATTCACCATCTTGAGATAACAATCCTAGTAATTAAAAGTATGATTCATTTCTAAAAAATTGATACCTTTTGAATAATGTTTCAAATAAATTTTTCTTTTGGAAAAAATTATTCACTCTTTCATTAACCGCAGAAGACATTGGTTATTCATTCTTCAGATGGATATTAAGTGCCTTTTAAAAATTAAGACAATTTTTCAGATTACTTCAAGAATGTTTGAATAAACATAAAGTACTCGATTTGGATCTTTTTACTCAATTTACATCTGATTTTCTTAGCAGTTCTATTTTCTATTTTATAATATAGGAGATTGAGAAAATGACAAACTAACTTATATAAGCAGATAGAAATCTTCATCGATTAATTTAACTATTAATTGTTCAAGTGAAGGTTCAGTCAACTGATAAATATTCTACTCTGAGAAAAATAGATAGTGAAAAGGAGGGAAAGTTAATATCTGGATATTGAACTATGGGACAGATATCTAAGATAGTCTGGTGTAATATTTAGATAGTTTGATTTAATATATGAGATATTATAGTATGGTGTAATATCTAGATAGTTTGATTTAATATATGAGATATTATAGCATGGTGTAATATCTAGATAGTATGATTTAATATATGAGATATTATATTATAATATCTAGATATTATATTATAATATCTACTTTCTAAATCTGAATCAGTGAGAAGTGTGTTACTAAATCAAATTATAGCATGGTGTAATATCTAGATAGTTTGATTTAATATATGAGATATTATATTACAATACCTAGATATTATATTATAATACCTAGATATTATATTATAATATCTAGATATTATATTATAATATATAGATATTATATTATAATATCTACTCTCTAAATCTGAATCCGTGAGAAGTGTGTTACTAAATCAAATCAGTAAGGATTTTTACTGACAATCAGTGAGATTGAACTAAAAACATCAGTGAAATCTCACTGATTGTCAGTGAAAATCCTTACTGATTTGATTTAGTGACACACTTTTCACTGATTCAGATTTAGAGAGTAGATATTATATTATAAATATTATATTAAATAACAATAAATATTATAATATCTAGATATTACACCCTAATATCTCATATAGCTATCCAACTAGTTCAATATCAAGATATTAACTTCTTTTCACTATCTGTCTCTCTCAGTGTACTTATTGCCATAGGTTTCTAAGATTTTTTAAAGATTTTTTAAGATTGTAAAAGTACGCAATAACAGGAAAGTTTCCTTGACAAAAATTACTGAAAATTTTCAGCTTATACTTAAAATCGAAATGATTACCTGATGGTTACAATGACCTGATTACCTAATGGTTTCTTATCTTGTTTTCGAAGCTCTTGAATTGGAAAGCTTATTTACTTTGGTTTAAATATGTTAACAATGGATGTTTGCTTTGTAGAAATTGCAGATACGCTTAAAAAATGTATTTCAACCGTAACTGATAAACTGAAATTGCGTAATGTTAATTTGTGGTCTAAAAATTGAATTGACGCAAGAGTGTTTTGTTTTCAGAATTGAATAGCCTTTCTTGTAGAAGCTATTGTCATTATCCTTAATTTAAGATTACATGAATTGTTCGATATAAATCAGACCTGCAGGCTAAACTCTGAAACGTTATTAAAATGCAAAATACCACAAAATTCGGCTTGATTTTCTCTTTTTCGCTATTTTTCTTATGTGGTTTGAATGTATAATCGACGGTCGAGCGCCAATTGTGAAAGAATATTTTCCCTCCTTGTCCTTGATTCGTTAAGCTAAAATTGCATTTTAATCTCGCAGTCGTCCTCAACCGGTTTTCTCCCTTACATTTACACATTTCAATCTTTTCTCACACTTTCTGTCGGGAAAAATGATTCGTTAAAATTTATTACTTATTTGGATATCAAAAAATGTATCAATTAATTGGATATCAAAAATGTATCAAAAAAGATATCAATTAGCCAACTGAAATGCCTGATGAGTCTAAAACTTGTTTTATACTTTTTTTAGAATTTATACTTTTGTCGTCTAACGATTCACTTTTCCGACAGCGAACTAGATTATCCAAATCAATCGAATTTTCGCGAAGAAAAGCAGTCGCGATTTTTGTCGATTATTTTCTTGTCGTTCCTCAATTCATAAATTTCGGAATTGGTGTTATGGACTTTTTGATAATGATAATAAAATCAGAAATTACCAATCATTGATATTGGAACATCATTTTAAATTGTTGTAAGTAAATTGTAATTTAGAGGATTGCTTTGGAATTTTGGGAAGGAATCCAAAACCGTCGATTTTCAGCAGTTAGAATCCCAGTTATTCGACGCGGTGTTTGTTCAAGACAGTCGAAATGTAACACAGACGTACGCTGTGGTACATTTCGATGGCAAACGATCTCTAATGTATTTAATAACTAATTCAAGATGAAGCATCAGTTGTGGTCGAAAGGGTTGATGTTACGCGATTGTAGGCCTCGATCGCTGCACATCTTCATTCGATTCACGACGATGCAGGAATCTTGAAATTTGAATTAACTTAAAATTTACGAAAAAGACCTTTTTTAAATAAATAATTGAAAAAATCAACTGATGAAACTGTCTCATTCAGTTAGATTCTATATCTCATTATTAGCCATTACGGATGATGAAATAATTTGGTCGAAATACAGATAAATTATTCCACAATCCATAATGGAGGGTTGCTAACTGACCCGCTTCTAGAGGACTCGAACTGCAGAAAATCGATGACATGGTTGTTTGAAACGAGGTATCGGATTGTAAGTTACTAAAGACAAAAAAGAAATCTAGGCGCTGGATCTGCTTCGAATTAACTCGAGATGGTATCAATTCATCTAATCTTTAACGAGTTTTGGGATTTATTAAATTCCATTCAATTGAATTGAGTTCTCCAAGCTTTCCGATTTCTAATTTTAAGTCGAGAGAAAATTAGATTAATTTGGAAACGAGATATTAATCAGAAGGGTTTTAGCTCTTAATCAAAACGAGTTCTATTAATCAATCTGAATTAAGCGAGGGGAATGGAGACTCTAGATTACAATGGAAACGAAAATTACAATGAATTAAAACGAGTTGTGCCGAAACGAGCTTGCAAGCAGATCCAGCATTCAGTCGCGTTTAAAAATGTGGATTAGGAACGACAGCCGGGCGATAAAACGAATGCACATATTTGCGTTGCGTTCTGTATCCTGATTTAGCTGTACGTCAATCAGCTCAAAAGGCAAGCCAAATATCCCATGCACGTTCGCTGTACCCGTAGGAAACGTATGCATATATATGTATAAATATATGCAAATATAGATACATATATATTAAATACATTATGGTCTTTTTTCACTTGCATATATATTTTTTGCTGCTGCTTCTTATACGTAAGCTTTAGATCAACCAGAGAGTATCAAACAACATACTAAGAAACTTATATACAAGCGCAAAACAAGTGACACTTACGGAGGCATTTTATTGAGAAGCTGCTCGAGTCGCTCTGTTTGAGAAGAGTCTGACGATCAAATAGATAGACGAAAGAAAAATTTATTCTAGTCACGGTATATTTTACTAAATTATTTACTAAAATATACACGGTATATTTTACTATATTTTCCTAAAATTGAGTCTCGTAGTGTTTATTAACTAGTTTTTAGTTAATTAAAAGGCAGTGGTAAATGTCAAAAGATTACTGTGCAGCTTTAAATACCCAGTGGGCATAAGTTTCACAGGTCGTAATTAAAACTTCCCAAAAACATCCTATATCAGGCCAAATGACGTTCTAAAAATGTCCAATGTTCCAAAGACGTTTTTAGGACGCTTTTTGAACATTGGACTTATTTAGAACATCATTTAGCCTAACATGGGACGTTTTCCGAACGTTCTAATCACGTGTTTTGACGTGATTCTAAAAACGTTTTCCGAACGTTCTAATCACGTGTTTTGAAGTGTCCTAAAAACGTTTTTAGGACGTTCTAATCACGTGTTTTGACGTGTCCTAAAAACGTTTTTAGGACGTTCTAATCACGTGTTTTGACGTGTCCTAAAAACGTTTTTAGGACGTTCTAAT
>JBAGKK010000483.1:244582-259386 GCA_037177015.1 Euceroptres primus | reverse complement strand
TTAAACCTATGATATTGTTTAAATACTTTTACGTCCGAGACAATAATAAGGTAAAAAACTGTTTAAATTTTAATATTTTTAATATTAAATTATTAATATTAACATTATTATTTTATATTTTAGTATTTTTTATTTATTTTTACATACTTGTATATTAGATTCTTTTATTAGGCTTTTAGTTTGATGAAAACCTTTCTCTTTGTTTTTAAAAAATATTTTCGACCTTTGCACCATTGGATTTTTAAAAAAGCCGCAATATGCTGCAGCTGAAATAAAAATGCGGAAGAATTTCGAATGCAAGATGGTTCGATTAGACATGTACAATGTGCATGTGCACATATGTCGAACAGTGAACAAAACGCAGTAGTCGTCCTACTTTCAATCAGACAGTAGTACACAACGTTTTAAGTCAGCCGCAGCCATAGGTTTCGACAGACACAACGTGCGATAAGGAAATTATAACTGCCTCTTTACTTTGAATAAATTGCACATATAGATAAATATTTATTACCACATTATAAATTTTAAATAAATATTTATTTATTATAAAGAAAAAAATTCGATAGTCAATTAATTTATCAAAAACATTTAAGGATGTTCATCTCTTATCGTGCCTGAAATTTGAATAGTCTTTGAAATAGTTTGTAAAATCGACAAAAGTAACCACATCATTGAATATAACCAATTTTAAAAGATAAATCTAATGTGACTTAAAAAAAAGTTGAATCTGTACTTGTTTATTTACCTTTAGTTATTTAAGGTTTTGTATTTTTTCTTTCGCTTTAGAAAAAGTCGTAATTCTAATTCAATCTTTATCATTATTGATAGGGTATTTTGTCCTTTAAATTATTATCTTCAATTCTATTTGGATGAATTTTATTTAAACGTATTTAAATTTGTATAAAACAAATTGTTAATTAACTAATATTTTATCTAACCATGTATCTATTTACCCAGCAAGTTTATTTTTAATAAAATTCATCCAAATAGAATTGCAGGTAACATTTTAAAGAGCAAAATACACTATCAATGATGAAGATTGAATCAGAATTACAATTTTTTTATAAAGTGAAAGAAAATCTCAAATAGCTAATGCTAACTAAACAATTATAGACTTTTCTATTTTCTTTTATATCGCATTTTGATTTTTCTTTTCAAATTTGATATATTTAACAATATTTTCCTCAATTTTATAAACCAATTTTAAAAATTTGGGGTGCGATAGGGATGAACATCCATAATTCAAATTAATGTTCAAATATTCACACTCATGTTGAGAATATGTAAAAATATAGAATCAAATTTAGGCAAATTAATGCAATGAATAAAATTGTTATTCGTATTTTTTATTTTTACATCCTTAAAAGATGGTTTTAGTCAATTTTTTTATTCAATGCAGAATGGTACATTAAAATAAGTAATTGAATTACAAATTTTTTAAGTCTCAGAATTGGTTTTTAGGTAGTATGAAAATTTTGAAATTTTTAAAATATATTTGGTTTGTGAAATTACTGTAAGAAACTGAGGATTTAAAAGATTTCCCCTCTTTTTGAAGAAATTATACATATAACCGACTGAAATATTTTTGAAGGCAGTTTTTTGGTCAAATAGAGTTGGGAAAATAAGATTCACGAACTTTTTTTTTAACAATAACTGTTCTTTACTGTTTTTCCGTGGAGAAAAGCTATGTTCTATACCTGCGCATTCATGTGCACATTCGTAGATAGTTGAATTCAGTTGCGCGTCAACCGAGCGTCCAACTATCGATCCGTCTTGAATAATTTCGCGAGCAGTTCTTTACCTGCACTCAGTATTTCAGTTATCAACTTCTCAATTCTACGCGCATTTCGAAAGTGTCCATAAAAAAATTTCATCATTTTTTATAACCAAAGAATTATTTGATAAAGTTATTTTCAGCTGTAAACCTTGTATAAAAGATATAATTAAAATGAATTCCAGAATAGAACACACATAAATTTATTTTAAAGTCTTAATATAATAATCAGATTCTACTATAGAAATGTAATTATGATTGAATAAAAATATAATGATGTAAAAAGTAAACTGTGTTATAAGATATTTTGGTACTATTTTTATTATCAGTCACTTTAAATTGAAACTTTATTTTGTATTTTTTATTTATTTAAAACATTATTTTAATTATTATAGGAATTCATACGAGGGATGTACATGACGGATATTTTGAATCTTTTTACTTGTTAGCAATTTATATTTTATATTTTTAGCACTGGCTAGTAATTTTATATTTTTTAATAGTTTTTTGATAGATTTTTCATGGAATAAAATACATTTTTTTAATTTGTAAAATAGTTGCACTTATCAAATGTCTGCAAGAAAAAATGTAATTAAGGGAATTTTGTCTAAAAATAGTAAAAGGAGAATATGAAAAATTAAATTGGGTTCCTTTTTAGGTAAAATACTCTTCTCTTTATATTTATAAAATTAACTGGTATCATATTTTTTATTGAAGAGTTAGCAATTTTATATTTTTTTAAATAGATTTTTATAGATTTTTCATGGAATAAAATATATTTTTTAAATTGTAAAATAGTTACACTTATCAAATGTCTGCAAGAAACAATGTAATTAAGGGTATTTTGTCTAAAAATAGAAAAAGGAGAATATGAAAATTAAATTGGGTTCCTTAGATAAAATGCTTTCTTCTCTTTATATTTATAAGATTAACTAGTATCATATTTTTTACTATTCTTTGTGTGAGGTAAAGAAATTGAGACTTTTATACCCACAGTAATAAGTCTCCATTTAATCCTTTGGATACAAGCCAATGGTTCCATAACATGACCTTAGCCCAGTTTATGTCTGCACTTCTGTCATAGTTTTTTTATCTTCTCTCCTTATTCCATCTTCTTAACTTCGAAAAGTTCCTCTACTTTTTTTCAAATTATTTATTACTTAATCATCCTTTAAATATGACACAATAGTTTTTCCATGAAAAATATTTCCTTCACTAATTAAAAATTGATTAACTTTATTTTAATACATTAAATATATACTTAGTTTCAGTTTACTAAAGTTTAAAGTTCATGAAATTGTTTAAAAAAGCCAGTTTATTGAATATGAATAAAAGTTATGAAATATTTTTAAAAAAATTAAGAAATAGAGAAATTCATATTGTATAAACAATTAGTACAATTTGACTTCCCTCTTATTTAAAAATGAAATGTTAATTAATCTAATAAAACAAAAATTTCTGCAGTGTTGCAGAGTTTTTTTAGTGGAAAATATTTTAATATAATTTTCATATCAGAAGAGAAGAGTCTGAGAGAAAGAATAATTAAAAAAATAAAATAATAATGAAGATAGATAAAGAACGAATCGGTTAGTTGGAATATTCAATTAAATGCAGGGACAAGAATATTTAAGAAGATATAAAACATCTGGCTCATTTCTTAGTAGTTTTAATTTGATTATTCTTATTTTAAAGTTCCAGTAATACTTTCTTTTCGTTCTTCTTTATTGGATTAAAATTAAGTTATCGAATTCTTGGTATTAAGTTATAGGTATTTGACGTGATATTTTCTTCCATTTGACGTTAAATGTAGATGTTAAACAGATTTTAGAGAGATAGCGAATTATTCTTAACCAAATCGAAGATCTACATAAGTTATGTGACTTATATTTTATCAAATAATTAATTTTTTCCATGGAGAAGTTAAGGTATTATGGGCACGAAAAAACACGTCTCGGGAAAAATTTAATTATGCTTTCAACAATTACATTCTCATTATTGATAATACGTAAAACTCTTGACAAAAAACCCAAGAGTCCACCGACCAAATTTGGAAAAATACCATAAAATGTTCCTTTATAAATCAAAAGAAGGTCCAATAAAAAGAACCCACAAAAATAAAAAAGAGGAAAGAAAAATGAGAAGGCAAATCGAATTTTAAATTTGATTTTAATCTAATTTAAATTTCTTAAATTTTAATTCCTATTATTGGTGGTACTGTTTAAAAAGAAAAAAGTTTATTATTGTCGTAATAAACGGTAATAAAATTTAATAACTGGAGATTCTATAATTTTTTCAGAATTTATTATCAAATCACTTAAGCTTTGATTTTTAAAAATAGTTTTGAATAATGAAATCGTTCTTCTAAATTTTCAGATTATTTTTTGTTACGTTTAATCCTTTGCCAAATCAATTAAGGTGCACCAAAAAATCTGTAGATAATTTCAATACAAAGGGCAGGATTTCCCCTTTAAAATCAGCTCTAGAAACTTAAAAAATGTGAAATAATTTCGGAGATATTGATAGTTTAAGAAATTAGTAAAAAAACTTTGTTTTTTATAGATATTTTGTTACAGAGTGATCGAAAACAATTCAAATAAAGGTCATTCGACACAGATTTAAATATGTTTAAAGAAAATATCGTTAAAAATGGTTAAGAAGTTGTATTTGAGATATCACATTGGTTTAAAATTTTTGAAAAATATCAATGTGCCCAAACTTTCTGTCGGGAATGTATGTGAGAAAAATTCGAAAACTCGATTTCATTAAACAAAAAATTCTCCTGTTGACAAAAGTAGTTTAGCCCGCATGAAACTTACCTAATTTCTTCATCATATGAGTACCAATTGAGAAAAAAAATTGGATAAAATAAACTTGGGGTTTTTGAGAAAATCGTCTTTTAATTTTCTCACAAAAGCCGTCACCATTTTGCGAATTTTTAATATTTTTTTAATTTTCCGTCGGATTTCGAAAGAGGCCAATAAACCCCACCATAAACAGGAAGGAAAACTCAAAAATCTTAATTGAGTCCAGAGTTATAAAAGTTTAAAGGAAAATTTTGTTTTTTTTTTAAAAGAAGCTTAAAATTTAAATACTCATAACTTCGCTAAAATTTATTTTTTCTCAAAACGGTAAAATACGTGTCTTCTTATGTCCTTTGAAAAACAACATATTTCATAGACGACCGATTTTACGACTTGAAGTTGCATTGCCTGCCTGATTTTAAATGGATTCGGTCTTTTGTTCCTTTTTTTAAATCATATTAGACAGAATCTTCTTTAATGTGAGGGGTGTCGCGGCAAAAACAAGAAGGTCCATCGGAACAAATTTTTCAGGAGAGCAAAAAAACCTTCTAAAAAATCGAATTCTAAAAATAAAAAAAAATGAGAATGTACATTCGAGATTTGATTGAGTTCTACAGATCTCAGTAAACAAAATTTTGAAAAAGTTAATACTTTTCGAGAAACATAGAGTCAAAAATCGACTGCGGTCAAAACCGAGTAAGTTCGACATTTTTTTGTTTTTATTGTTTTTAGGCTTCATTTCTAATAGCATAAAAACTAAAAGCAGACTTTTCAAGAAAAAGAATATTTTTAAATTATTTAAGCAATAATAATCGGTGGGGAGATTGTATTGAATTTCTGTTTCAACAAATTGTTTAAAAATGCGAAATACAGGAAAACTAATAGCGCCATTCGATTCTTCAAAAAAAAAAAAAATGATACAAAGTTTATGCTTTTCGCAAAATTTTTATGTGCCCAATTGGTGAAGTAGTATAAATAAACAATTATTGCTTATTCATGTGTCACCACCAATAGGATGGGACAAACAATTGTCCAATGTAAGCTCTTTATGTAATTTTTTCCGCAGAATCGAATGGCGCTATTATTTTTTCCGTATCTCGCATTTGTAAACAATTTGTTTAAACAAAAATTGTTTAAACAATTTCAAAGTTAAGATTTTTTTCATCAAAATATGTGGTGGAATTTCAAAGAATTTCGAAGCCAATAAAATGTGTTTTGAAATAAATGGCACTTACACAGTTCTGCCGCGACACTCTTCATGTATAGATTCTGTTTGATTTAGAATGAATTACAGTCTGAAGATTAAAATGAAAGAAAAATATTTAAAAAACAAACAAAACACTTTTGAAAAATTGAAAATGAATGAAGAAATGAATTGAATGAAAAAATCGTTGTTCTTTTTTCTTTTTTAGGAAACTAAGAGGCCGTCGAAGGAGATGCAGGTGACAATCGCTCGGCAGCTGGGCCTGGAGCCCACGACGGTCGGAAACTTCTTTATGAATGCGCGACGCCGTTCGATGGATAAATGGAAAGACGAGGATCCAAAAGCCCTTGCAGTGGATGAAGGACAACTATCACCATCCCTTGGAATTAGTCCACGACAAGCTTCTGACGTTTTGTGACATACGTCCGACCACGAGGAGTATCACGACGAGTCACCTGAAGAGGATCTTTCCTTTTCGTAAACCTATCTCTCGTTGAGTTAATCTTGATTCTATCGCTTGGTCTTCAATACTTCATTTTCACACACCAAAAGCCTCAAAAAAAAATCTCACAAGAAATTAAAACACATTCTTCCTCCTTCAAAAAAAGAAAACAATCTTGAAATTTAATTCGAAGAAACGCAAGGGATTTCTTTTTTCAAGAAGAATACTTCAAAGAACAAGAGGATATTCGAAAAGGCATTGTACAAAAATTTTAAAATGTGATTTACCAAGATAGTAAAATTGGTATAAAAGTGGAAATTTAATCTTTGAATGAAGAATCAGCCAAGCGAAAGAAATCAACAAGCTACAGTTGTCAACGATGAAATCCATCGTCTCTCGAAAATAAATGATAGAATCTCGATCAGCGATGAGCGTTTATGACGTGTGTACGTTTTAAGTTACAAAGGAGAGTCGAAATTCGATCGAGGCCACGTGATAAAACGATGCACAATGCACGTTTCGATTTACCTGGATATTTCGTCAGATGTGTCGTTTTTTAATCAGTGGGTTTGAAACCCTTTAAAAATGACTAAAGATAATTTCTATTGGACATAATAAAAGAAATATCTTTTAAAAGATAAAACTTGGAAGACAAAAATTTGAAATATAAAACAGATTGCAAATTTTTAAACTTCTTTTATAGAGAACCTCGATCGATTTTTTGACCACAGCTCAGTGATTTTTAATCTAGTGCCATTAATTGCCATTTTTATACATTTAGGAGTATTTTCAACGTCATTCTAGTCTTTGTCGTTCAGGGAACTAAAAGTTCTTTTCGTACTTCGTGAAGCAGTTTATAACTGTTCTGCAAATTAATAATAAAGTTATTGATCTGCAGAACAATTTTAGATTGACTGAGTCTAGTCAAAATTGGATATACTTAGAGTGAATCACAATCTTTCGGTTGAAGCAGCATATGTTTTAATTAGTTAAATAATCATCTATTTATAATAATTGAAAAGAGTTTATCAGGACGCTTTTTTAATTAAAGCTCTTATTGACGTTTTTTCATTGAATCAAAGATCTTATTGACGTATAATTAAAGCTTTAAAATGTATTTTAAAGCTTTAAACGGAATTAAAGCTTTAAAACGTATTTTAAAGCTTTAAAACGTATTTTAAAGCTTTAAAACGTATTTTAAAGCTTTAAACGTATTTTAAAGCTTTAAACGTATTTAAAGCTTTAAACGTATTTTAAAGCTTTAAACGTATTTAAAGCTTTAAACGTATTTAAAGCTTTAAACGTATGTTTAATATAATATACGTAATAATACGTATAAATACGTATTATTTCTGTATTTCTCAAGTTTTCATAAATAAAACAAAGAGATGAAAACATCCAATGAGAAAAAAAATTGTAAAAACTCTATGTTCTAATGCAGATCGCGTGACTTGTGACTTGATCTTGTCATTAGGTATAATTTCCGTTAGATATAGTTACACTGAATTTTTTATAAGCAGCTGCAAAATTGCGAAAAGTTGAAAAAAGTCCCCAGTCCTCAGTTTATCTGACAAAGAAAATTGTTTTAAAATTAAAATTACTTTTTGCAATAAAAATCGAAAGATTGCGGATTTGTAGCTCATAAACATTTTTGTTATTCTTTGAATTGTTGCTCGTGGCTACCTAACAATGAGGATCAATAAGAATCTTATAACAGAATATCTGTCATATCTGCATTTTTTATAAAACAGATCCTTTGAAATTCAGCATCTTCAAAATGAAAATAAAAGTATGCGGTCGAAAATCAATATGGCAACAACTCAAATGAATGATAAAAATTCCAATTTTATCTCTGCAGTTGTAAACTCTTAAGTATGTTTGATTTTCGCGTCAATGGGAAGAGAAATACTTAAAAATGAGAATTCGAGAGTGAAAGAGAGGGTAGATAAATCATCGAGCAACTAGTGGCAGCTCAAGTCAACGAAAGTAGACTCGTCAATTCCTCGTTGGTCATGTAAGTGTGAAAAGTTTTTATGGGCATGTGCTAACGTGGTGAACTTTTTGCACGTGTACCAAGTGATATATATAATATCTGTGGATGGACGCTCTTGTGAAAAAGCGAGAAAAAAGAGAGATAATTTTAAATGCGGTGCACCGGTGCAAAGGAGACTCGATTCACACTCAATATCGTGCTGTATTGTAAGCTGTGCTTTTGTACATACGAAACTTTTATTACGTAAGCGGTCTTGTGAAAAAGGATGGAAAAAAGAATTGTTCCGCATAAAACGGCATTAGCCAGCATCATTTTCCAGCAACTGTACCAAAATCTCAGTGATGGCTTCAATAATTCAATTTCAGAACTCAAATATTTCAATTTCAGATCTCAAAGAATTGTCCTTTTTTAAACAAGGGATGTCTCAGAATTTATAAATTATAATGGTAGACAGTGATTTATAGGGAAATGAGAAATTAAGTTTGGAAATAACAGAAAAATATTTTATACCAAGATTTTTATCAGCAGAAAGTATTGTGGGACAATCTCCGAAATTGAAAATTGTCTTTTCATTGGTTGTAATTTTAAAAAATATTACAAAATGTGATAAAAATTTTGAATATTGAGACCGATTCCATTTCAAATCGTGCAAAGAGGTCCAGGTCAGGGTGTCAGGATAAATTGGCCTTTAAATATATCGTTCTACAATGAAAATAAAGGGATACGTATTTCATAGTTTAGCCAAAAAAATTTATGTTAGGAATTACGAGTTATTGAAGTTAACCTTCCAAAATCAAAATCTGTTAGAAGTTAACCTTCCAAAGTCAAAATCTGTGGAAAACTGACAGATTTTTTTTAAATGCTGTCTTTTTCTACTGATTACATATATTTGGATATCTTTTTTGTAAATGATGGGAGAATCCTTGATCTATCGAATGATCTAAAGAAAATATAAAAATTTTGAAAAATAAAAAAATGGTGGCTATTTCTCTGAAAATATTAAAAATGGATTTTCTTAAAAAGTCTATCTTTTAAAATTTTTTATTTTTTTAAGGAAGATTGTTGACAATGTGCACTACATTTTTCATAAATACTTTTTTTAGGTAAGGATAAGGGGAAAGGATTTTGGGAAAGAATAAGGAATATATCAAGGAATTGATGTCTGGTGCGTTTCAGTTTTTATTTTGAGAAAAAAATTATTTTTGAAAATTTGTTTTTTTTCAAAATGAAAACTGAAACGCACCAGATATCGATGTTTAAATATGTTTTTTATCATTTTCCAAAATTTCAGCATTATATTTGCATTCCTCTCTTAATAAACCCGCTGAATGTAAATAAAAAATCGGTTGGTAATTATTGATGTCATTATGTATCACATACCCTTAAATATTTACAAATATTGTTTAAAAAATCATAATTGTCAATTTCTTTATCACCACTGAGTAAATTTGATCCAAGATTACATTTTTTACATATTTTCATATACATATACAACTTAAAATGTTACAGGTTGATAAAAATAAAATCAATGTCTTCCATGGAAATTACAAAAAATTGAAATAAACTATAATTTACTGAAAAACAAGTGATCTTTTTAAAGTTCGTGTATAGTTTATTTAAATTTTTTGTAATTTCCATGGAAAGTATTGATTTTATTTTTATCAATGTGTAACATACAATATATGTTAAGTTATATATGTACACAAAAATATATTAAAAATGTAATTTAGGATCAAATTTACTTAGTTCTGATGAAGAAATGAACAATTATGATTTTTTCGACAATATTCGTAAATATTCAAGTCGATGGAATGCAACGTTTTAAAAAGTGTAAAAGAGTTTTTTGAAGGAATTTTAATTCTAAACAACTTTGTACTCTTCACATTCACCATTTTTCTTAGCAATTTACGCAAAAATTAAAAATTATGATTTTTTGACAAAAAAATTTTTTCTTATTGAAAAAATGACTTGCCTAAAAAAAGCATTTATGAAAAATGTAGTGCACATTGTCAACAATCTTCCTTAAAAAAATAAAAATTTTAAAAGATGGACTTTTTGGAGAAAATCCATTTTTAATATTTTCAGAAACACAGTCACCATTTTGTCATTTTACAAAATTCTTATATTTTCTTTGCATAATTCGACAGATCAACGATTCCCTTATCATTTACAAAAATAGATATCCAAATATATGTAATCAGTAGAAAAGTACAGCATTTAAAAAAAAATTTCTTAGTTTTCGACAGATTTTCACAATTGGAAGGTTACCTTCAATAGCTCGTAATTCCTAAGATAATTTTTTTTCGGCTAAACTATGAAACACGTATCCCTTTATTTTCATTGTAGAATTAAATTAAATTATTAAATAATATAAGTGTTCATTTAATAATGCAACTTTTGTTTTATTTGTTATTTCCGAATCAATAAGAGACTATTGCAAACCAAACTTGCTTTGCTTTAAGAAATACTTTTAATAAATTAAAAGGGAACAGGAGCAAAAATCTTTAAAAAAATATTTTTCTTGATTTTTTTGTTTAAAGTCTCGTAATGTCTTTTTTCCTTCGAAGTCTTTTAGAATTTTTAAAAATATGTAGATATCATGTAAAAACCTACAGGTTTTCTTAAAATATCCAATAATTATTACAAGGTTTTTTTTCGGTCTTATGGTCAAATAATTTAATTAATATAATAAAATATAGTATGTTAGAAACATATTAATTTTATTGTGTTAAAATAAAGTTAAAATAAAGTATGTTAGAAACATTTATTTTGTGTTAAAATAAAGTTAAAATAACATATGTTAGAAACATATTTATTTTAATTAAGTTTCTCTATGTTTCGACCACACCGCAAGTCTTTTTCAAGAGTCAATTTTAAATCTATAAATAAAAATAAATATTGTATTAAATAAATATAAATGTCTACGATTACGTACAAAAGTCATCAGAATAACGAAGTATTTTTACAAAAAAACAATTTTTTGGTACATACCTTTGTCAAGATTTTAAATGATTGGAAGTATGACCGAATTCATGAATGTTTTCAACTACGTTATTAATTTCGCAATTTAACCATTTTCTTTGAGAATTGAATATTGTGTTCTGTAGTTTAAACGTGACCTTGTAATGTAATTTATGAATTTTGAATTTATTAGTATGATTTTGAATATGAAATACGACGACTCGTCCTTTTAAAAGAACAACTTACGTTTTTAATTAAATGTCGAAAAGAAGCCCTAATTACAGCTCACATTCAAAATCATACTAATAAATTCAAAATTCATAATTAACATTACAAGGTCACTTTCAAACTACAGAACACAATATTTAATTCTCAAAGAAAATTGTTAAATTGCGAAATTAATAACGTAGTTGAAAACATCCATGACTTAGATCATACTTTCAATTATTTAAAATTTTGACAAAGGTATGTACCGAAAAATTGTTTGTTCGTAAAAATACTTCGACTTTTATACGAAATTGTAGACATTTACATATATTTATTTAATACAATATTTATTTTTATTTATGGATTTAAAATTGACTCTTAAAAAAGACCCGCAGTGTGCCCAAAACGTAGAGAAACTTTAATAAAATAAATATATATCTAAAATATTTTATTTTGTCTTATTAATTAAATTATTTGACCGTAAGACCGAAAAAAACCTTGCAATAACGGTCGAAGAAACGAAAAAGCAAATTCTGGACCCATCTCCTTGAGAATTGTTTTTGTGATTACTACTCTTCTTAAAATACTTTGAAATGATTTTAGTCATTAAACAATTAAAACTTCTTTAAACTTTTAAGACTTCTGAACACTTTAAAAATGAGCATACTTAAAATCTAAATCCCTCGATTTTATTTATGTCAGAAAAGTTTCTCACAATCTCAAAATCTAAATCTTAATCCCTCGATTTTATTTATGTGAGAAAAGTTTCTCACAATCTCAAAATATAAGTCATAATCTCTCGATTTTATTTATGTGAGAAAAGTTTGTTTCTATTATTTACACAATAATAATATTTGTATCCTTTAATAATTCAGTTGGACAAATTGACAGGACTTCTTAAATTAATTTTTTTCACAAGAAATTGAAGGTGAATGAGGAGGTTATCAACTAATCTAAATTTTATTAAAATATGGTAAAAAAACTTAAATTGAAGCTTAAATAAAGTTAAATGCGAATTTTCTTTTGAGATCTGAATAAAAAATTGGCATATTGTTTTTATGACTGGAAAGCAGCCGTATTGAGATGACAGTGAATTTCACAAACGTGCCATTCCTATGCAAAGAAGAATTAATATCATTCAGGATCGAATCGAACCAAATAAAAGTAAAGTCAAAGATAAATAAAAACCGGAAATGCGCAAAGATTCATTGTATAAATTCACCGTACCAAAACGCGGCAGTTCCGGCTGTCGGACTAAGATCATATATAGTACAAAGTAAACATATATTATTGTAATAATGGATTAATTAAATGTAAGCGAAATCGGAGGCTGTCGCCGCTTAAGAGTACGTAGCAAGTAATAGAGATTAACATTACTGGCTTCGTGAAAATGACGCGTCGATTTTTCATACGGAAGTTTCATCCTCACAAGGGGCGTTTAGGTGCATAGCTGTACATTACATGATTTAACTTCGCAATCTCGTGCGACGACGACGTTCTCCAAAAATTCGGGGTTCAAAGTCGTATTTAATTTCAACATTCCAGTAAACTATATTTTTCATTTTATATTCCTAACTATTCTTATTATCAAATTATACATCGCATTCAAAAACATTCCATGTATTAACATTCCAGTATTTTTAACCAGAGCCAAATTTTAAACAACCAAATGTACGAATTAATAATTACATTTTTTGAGAAACCACAAGAATCATTCCAAAAATGCATAAATATAGTATTTTTAAGTGTTTTTCTATAATTCCAATCCCAATTACACCAATGAAATGCTTTAAACGTTTCGATTTCAAGTTACTTCTTTAAAAAATTGGAAATCCATTTGGATTTGCAAAAAGTCGATTTGGATTTGAAAATCTAAATGACATGAAAAATAAAAATGATTTCATCTGTAGTTTATAAATTATAGATTCTCGTCTCGAATGTGAAAGCATTTATTATTGACCAAACTCAGAGGGTTGAAAAATCTGTTAAATATTTCCAAAGTTAATTCTGTTGAAAATTATCCCTGAATAATTTAAAACTAATTTCTATTATAATCTTTCATATAAATTATGCATTGCTATTATTTGAAAATTGGTTCTCAGTGGTTATTCTTGCAATGATAATATTTACTAATGAAAAAAATCCGACAATCTTGAAAGCACACCAAGAAATTCGTTATAATGTTATATAGCAAAGTTTAACGTAATAATAAAGGGAGAACGCGTCTCGCATTCCTATGCGCACTTAACAACACATTAAAAAAACACATACACAAAAACACGTGGCGTTAGCGCCTTAATAAACTTGTACCATAATATTGTAAATACATATTAGTTGCGAAAAAGTTTATTATATATATTAAATTATTATTATCGCGATTATCGATAACGATTATTATTAATATATGACTATTAATGCAAGTGTTTTTGTTAAGGAAACTAAGCCGTAGGTAGAGGTACACAGTAGGAGCGGTAAATTTGTAACGTAATGAAAAAAAAACTGGTCACACCTAGGTAAAGAAACATGATGTAAACAAAGGAGTATAGTATAATATATTAATAATAATGGTAATATATATAAATATATAAATATGAGAAAGCGAATAATATATAGTACGAATATAGAAATGAGGCCGTAGGAGGGGAGGGGCTTTTGGTTTTTTGGCCCAAGCCTCTCCTTCGGCGAAGCGAGATGTGGCGACCTTAATTCATTCATTGACGAAATTAATTAATTAATTAATTAATTAATTACTTATCTTCAGAGAGAAATTGGTAATATATTTATATATTATTGCGAAAGGCTTTGCAAGCAATTATTAATTATTTGACATTTAATTGTTATGGGTAACATTTTTGTTTCTGATCTGTGTGTATACGTGTGTTTTATAAGGAATGGTACAGGAACTTGCAAACCCATGTTTACTGTACTTTTATTGATACAAAGAAAACCAGATAGAAAGACGATAAATTAATTCATTCTACGAAACAGATTTATTCTCATGGCAATAGAATTGTTTCACTGAATCAACAAATTGGTTTTTAATAATGGAAACTATTTTTTTTATTTTGAACAAAACTTTTGTTGATTTTGATAAACATGCTTGTTTTTTTTTAAATTGAGAAATAGTTTCTGTTGCTCTGATGAACTATTCTAATAGAATGTGTTAGGTTTGGATAGGCTGACATCGTAAAAAATTATGTGCTTGCTTAATCACCGATTACACTTTTTGTTTCACAAATAATTATTTACAAATATTTATTTCATAAATAATTGTTTACGAATATTTCTTTCATAAATAATTATTTACGAATATTTATTTCATAAATAATCATTTACGAATATTTATTTCATAAATAATTATTTACGAATATTTATTTCATAAATAATCATTTACGAATATTTATTTCATAAATAATTATTTA
>JBAGKK010000483.1:233791-244482 GCA_037177015.1 Euceroptres primus | reverse complement strand
CGAATATTTATTTCATAAATAATTATTTACGAATATTTATTTCATAAATAATTATTCAGGAATCATTCCGTGATACATTCCAATTTAGATTTTTTATTTCTAGTTTAATATTAGGTGTATGTATCGATAGATGTTGGCGAGTGATGCTGGGATATGTCGATATTCAACTGCTGAAGTTTATTTATTACTTTGTTTTTCACTTGTAGAAACAGAAAAATTGTAATAAAAATTTAATTTCTGTTATGGCACTTTAAATTCGAGATTTTTTTAATTTGAATAAACGTGGTCATTCCAATTCAGTATTTATATATTCTTCTATCTACGCTACAATTATTTCTAATAATTTTTATATTTTTTAGTACTGAGAAAATTCTTTAAAAGTTTTTGTGATGTATATAGTTCAATACTGATCAATAGTTCAATCTGATCCGTTTTATTACAGTTCAATTTTATCAATTTTAAAAATATGAAAAAGTAGACAAATTGAGAAAAACCTGACTCTTCAATAATTTGTATAAATTGGTCATTGCCATTCACTTCTTATAGGATGAAATTTCATGATTATTTTTTTAAATTTTAAATATAAAAATTTCTTTCAGAAAGAATTTTTAATTGTGCTAATTTTATTTGGTGCACCAGAAATTTTGTCGGTGATAATTGATAAAGTCCCCGAGGTCTCGTAGAAATAAAGGCAAATTGTAAAAATCGAAGGTATATTTATATTGATACTTAACACATATCCAACAGAATAGGAAATAGTGGTAACAGCTTAAAAATATGGTTTTCTTGTCAAATCTCAAATACTGTGATCTAGAAGCCTGTTTTTTAATTGCGAGTCTAAAACAATTTTATACTTAACCCTTAGTTGGCACACCTCCCTAGAATTACGAAGTTGGCATACGGGTTCAGGCAATTTATATCGCGAAAACTAAGCGTTATTTCAAAAAAAAAAAAAAACATCAGAACTTTTATGAAGTTCAAGAGTTAAACTTTCTTGTAGTATAATTTACTCAGCGAAAGAAAAATTGTTAAATACTTAAAAAATTTGACTAAAGTTGACTTTCAGTGAAAGGTGTGGGGTCCCAGTGATCCCTAATGCCAACTAAGGGTTAAATTAAATTATCCTCTTAAAGTAAATAATTTAAATTAATAATTAAATTCTTAAATAATTTAAATACTTGAATTAAATAATTTAAATACTTAAATTAAATAATTTAAATACTTAAATTAAATAATTTAACTACTTAAATTAAATAATTTAAATACTTGAATTAAATAATTTAAATACTTGAATTAAATAATTTAAATACTTGAATTAAATAATTTAAATACTTGAATTAAATAATTTAAATACTTAATTTAAATAATCTAAATACTTAAATTAAATAATTTAAATACTTGAATTAAATAATCTAGATACTTAAATTAAATAATTTAAATTAATAATTAAATACCTAAATTAAATAATTAATATTTAATTAAATTTGGTTTCTAAATTTCAATTCACCGATTTGGTAAAAATGGTATCGCCAATTCTAAAATTTAATGTACATTAAGTAGAGTAGACAATTTGAAATTAAAGATTCAAAACTAAAAAAACAGATTTTTTCGATCACAGAGTTTGTAAGTAAAACGTTTGAAATTACAAGACGAGATTCCAAGAAATGATATAATTTTCGAGTTACTGTATAATTTAATAAAATGTAGATTCAAAATTGGCATAAGGGTCCAAATAATTTACAGTTTGAATTTACTGTAAAAGGTCATCAGAAAAATAGAATAAAATAAAATGATCATAAAAGAAAAAACATCTCGTCATGTAATTTTCATGTATTTTAAAATAATGAACACGATTGGGAAAAGAAATGGAAAAAACTGAATATGTAAAAAATCTTGAATCTGTGAGTTAAACTCGGAAAGATCCGGATTAAAATCTATTTTGTAAAATAAAATAAGTTTTAAATTATTATTAATTTAATTTCTTATTTTCATTTTAATTATTTAAAATCTAAAGGATTTTTCCTTCAATAAAAAATTAATTCATTTTTACTCCTTTAAATTTTTTTCATTAATCCGGATCTTTAAACGAGTTTTAATCGACGAATCGTTTAGTATCTGGTTTGTATCTTGTTTTAAGTGACACAGTGTAAACAAAAGAAAACAGTTCACACGACAATAAGGTATCGATTAGTTGAGATGAGGAGATAATGTAAAATACAAATACAAACCAAGTATACACTATTATATTTATTATATTACGGAGGTCGTCGTAAGCGATATTAGAGAAAGAGAATGAGAGAAAGAAAATACACGAATGTATGGAATCTGGTCTCTTAAGGGGGCTGTTAGATATGGTGTATTTAGAGAAAAAATGGCAGAAAGTTGAAAAAGCAGCGTGCCATAAATTTGTTAATGAGTAAAAAAAATACTAGAGCGTGATCGATTCCGAGATGGTGACTGTTTTAGCGCGACGCTTAATCGAAGGGAAGTTATCACAAGAAATACCAAAGGTTAATTAGCTCGCTCGATTATTCATTATTTATTATTATTATTAATTATTTATTTCCAGTAGTCCCTAGAAGATGACAAGGTCATGAACGTGGTGTTGAGAATCGAAAACACACCCAGAGAAAAAATTAAGACTGCCCTCCTGGAGCAGCATTTTTCTAAATTGAAAAGAAAAATTGAATTGAAATAAATAATTAAATATTTACAATCTTGATAATATTTTTTGGAAGAGTAAATTTGTTCTGTTGCAGTGATTTTTTTTCTCTCTGTGTACAATTTCCGACTGTGTAGGAAAATGAGTTGTAAATGTTGGAATCGAATTAAGGACACGATTTTATGATTGATGGCCCTTGAATTTTTATATGACTCTTATGTGTTTGGTGGTTACAAATGGGATCCGAATTTCATTCCTTTTGAGCTGAGCCTTATTATAATGGAAACTTGAAAAAAAGGGACGAAATCCTAGATCTGTTTGCAAAGAAAAAGAACTTTTATAAATAAAAAATGATAAGAGGACAATTTGAGAAAAATAGAAATGTCCTTGTACAGTTGTTTCTAGTAATTAGATATTAGAGGGTCAAGTTAATTTTTGGTAAAAAGGATTCGATTCCAACATGATGTGTACCTATGTAATAGACACATTGACGATCAAGACGTGAACAATTGTAAACTATTGTAAACTACAATGTTGCTACGTTTTACGAAGAGCTTATTGTAGTCGAGAATTATTATTAAACACAGTTTAAGTCATAAAAAGATATTGAGTGTAGCACTAACTTCTTTACACTTTTGCACGAGACGTGTGTTATACTTAATTAATTATCAATATGTATAATTAACGTTTTATTACTTAGCAATTAAACTTTATTTATTTATTATTAAAAGACAAAAATCGAGTCGATTGTGTTGATGTCCTTGTTGATTGCTTACTTAATTTCTTTTTTGAATCTGCAAATGTGCAATTGACAATGTCTAACGAATTGAGTAACGCGTCAGGAGGCATCTTAGGAATTATGACATTTTTTGACAGAGCAGGAGAAGTCCAAGGGAAAATGACAATTTAGTGAAAATTTCTTGAAAAAAAAACTTGTAATTTAAATTTAAATTTTGAGTACACTCCTTCCGCTCTGTTGGATGGTCACTGTCGACATCGTTCCTCATTTTCGTTACATTCATGTGTGAAATACAAAATATAGGTACCTACTGTTAGGATAGATGTTCCTTTCTGTTTAATAAATTTTTATATTAAAACCGACGTCTCCGTTTAATCGGCCGACATTCAAGGCGAACTCCAGTAAAAATTTAAAAAAATAAAAAGAGCTTATAGGTAGGAAATTTACAAATTAAAAAAAAGTATTTTCAAATACTTTATTCAATACAAAAATATATGTACATAAAAGATTTATAATTCTTTTTGTTTGGGATTTAAACCGGAATACTAGTTTAATAAGGATTTGTTATTTTTTTGGTTTGGTTTGGAGTTTAATTTTTTCGGTTTGGTTTAGAGTTTAATTTTTTCGGTTTGGTTTGGAGTTTAATTTTTTCGGTTTGGTTTGGAGTTTAATTTTTGCGGTTTGGTTTGGAGTTTAATTTTTTCAGTTTGGTTTGGAGTTTAATTTTTTCGGTTTGGTTTGGAGTTTAATTTTTTCGGTTTGGTTTGGAGTTTAATTTTTTTGTTTTGGGATTTAAACTGGAATACTAGTGTAATAAGGAGTTATTATCTAAATTAAGTTTTGTTTAAATGCAACACGATGAAGTTTAAATCTAACCAGAAAATGCAGAAATTCCAGTTATGGCCCTTCCAAGAATCAAGGCATGAATATCGTGTGTTCCTGAAAAAATAAAAGACTGATTTAAATATTGTTCAATTTTCGAAGCAATAATCGATCTTTTCAATTTTGAAAATTACTTATAATAAATTAAAATTTTAATTTAAAATTTAAAATTACCTTCATAAGTGTTTACAGTTTCCAGATTCATTACATGCCTTATTATGTGGTACTCATCGGAAATACCATTTCCACCTAACATGTCTCTGGCATTTCTTGCAATATCTAATGCTTTTCCAGCTGAATTTCTTTTTATCATGGAGATCATCTCTGGAGTTGCTCTGAAAATTTTAGTTTTGGCTTTCAAATTTGCCAGTTATATCAATTTCATCAGAATATTTAATTAATAAATTGAATATCGTTCTATTAAAAAATATCAAAAAATTTTCAAACCTTCCGAATCGTTTACCAAATATTTGAATAATTTTAATTTTAATTTAAAAAAGCTCACTTGTTTTGATCCTTTAATCTTCCAACTTGAAGGCAAGCTTGAAGACCAATTGCAATTTCTGTCATCATATCTGCCAATTTTTTTTGTATGAGTTGATTAGCTGCCAAGGGTCTATTAAATTGTTTTCTGTCTAATACATAAACTCTTGCTAATTTTAAACAGGATTGAGCTGCCCCCAGAGCACCCCATGCAATTCCATATCGAGCATTATTGAGACATCCAAAAGGTCCCTGTAAAAAATTATCTTATACTTATATACTTATATGAAAAATTCTAAATTAAACAAAATTAATTTGTGTTAAATTGATTTAAAAGAGCCAAATTACAAAAAATATTTCTGAAATAGAAAGCCTTCAAAGGATATCCAATTATTTTTCAAAAAAGTTGAAAAAAAGAATTTTTTTCAAAGAAAGATTCTTTGAAAAGATTGTCTTCCCTGATAGCAGTATTCCTTGTTCAATTAAAATTTTTATTTAATGAAAAGATTCTTTAAAGAACACTTCACTTTTTTAGAAAAAAGACTCCTGCAGTTTGAATTTTCTTAAAAATGATTAATTATAATAAAATAATAATAATTATATAATTTATTATTAATTAATTATATAATTTATTAAAATTATATTAAAGAAATTTAATTTAAAATTAAATTTCTTAAAAATAAATTTGAATACCTTCAGTCCCTTTACATTAGGTAACATATTTTCTACAGGAACCATAACATCGTCCATTAAAATCATTCCAGTTGTCGAAGCTCTCATTGAGAATTTTCCATTAATTTTTGGAGTGGAGACTCGACCTTCATTTCCTTCTCTTTCAACAATAAATCCTCGAATTTCATCGTCTTCGCATTTCGCCCAGACGATCATTATATCCGCTATGGGTGAGTTAGTGATCCTAAGTGCATGATAAAATCTATATGAAAAATAAAAAATACACCAAAAATTGTTTTCCAACTAAATTCAATTAGAATTTATCCCAGGCAAATAGAAATAAGCAATACAAGTTGTTATAAAAATACTACTTTAAATTAAAAATTTAAAATGTTTTTACAGGAAATTATATAATTTAAATAAAACTAATAATGAATGAATTAATTAATTGGGTAATAATTTTTTTCCAATTTGAATGCCAACCATGTTTTACTGCCACTTAGTTTGTAATATTTTTTACTGGAATCCAATCTAGCTCTTGTTTCCATAGATCCTGGATCACTGCCATGATTTGGTTCAGTTAATCCGAAACAACCAATCGAATCTCCAAGAACTGCAATTATTAACAGATATTTAATCATTTCCAATTTATAATTATATAAATTGTACTAATACAGTATTAATACAGTATTATTACAATATATTTTCAGTAGCTTCAATTCAAAAGTTTATTATTAACTTTTAGTTCTTCCGAGAACCAAAAGTTTTGCAAGTACATCTTCCAAGAAGCAAAAAGAAAAAAAATTGTAGAGTAAAATAAGATAGTTTTCTTTTTTTGGCAATTAAAAATACAAACTAATATTAGTTTTGAATTGTTTGAAATTTTGAAAATTTGAAAAATTGTTTAATAATTTTTTTTCTAACGTACTAAGTTTTGGTAGAAACTTTTGTTTCTGTTCTTCACTTCCGTAAGAATAAACGGCACCAGCAACTAGTGAAGATTGAACAGAAAATGCTGATCTGTAGCCACTATCAATTTCTTCAACTTCCTTGGCCAAAAGTCCATAAGCTACACTAGAAACTCCAGCAGCACCATAGCCTTTCAAAGTGCAACCAAGAACCCCCAAAGTTCCTAATTCTTTCATTATTTCCCGATCAAAAAATTCGTTTCTGTTTGCTTCGACAATACGAGGTAAAAGCTTTTCCTTACAATAGGTCCTGAATTGATCTCTCACCATTATTTCATCTGGAGTTAATTGTGATTCCAAATTTAATGGGTCGTCCCATTTGAATCCAGCTGGCAACAAGAAAATTACAATAAGTCTTCAAAAGTGACTTGCATCATCAATTAAATCCTGCTTCAATAAATCGGTGCCTTGTCAAGTTCAATTGTACATTTGCAATTAAATCAATTAAATCCTACTTCAATAAATCTGTGTCTTATCAATTATTAAAAATTGTACAAATAATTGTTTGAAATCTACAGTAATTTTAAAAATAATTTATAAAAATAAAAATATTATAAAAAATATAAATAATAGTAACTCGTAAAATAAATGTTAGTATCAAATATTAAAAATATTATTTTTTATTCAGTTTTATTTCTAAAATAAAATATAATATCAAAGAATATAACTTCTTTAAGGGTATGTGATACATAATGACGTCACGAATTAGCGACCGATTTTTTATTTGCATTCAGCGAGTTTATTAAGAGAAAAATGCAAATATAATGCTGAAATTTATGGAAATAATAAGGAATATATCAAGGAATCGATGCCTGTTGCAGTTTCGATATCTGTTTCAGTTTTTATTTAAAAAAAAATTATTTTGAAATTTCTTTTTTTTTCAAAATAAAAACTGAACAAATTCTTTAAAGCGAACTTACTCCTAAACTAATAATTCGAATGGATTTTCCATACCAAAGCCATTCGTCTTTATTTGCTTTATAGCTGTCTGGTATAGAAAATCTAATCGAATTATTATTTGATGAGTAAGTTCGCTTTAAAGAATTTGTGACGTCACACTCTGGTACCTGCCCTTAACGATGTTGTAAGAAATTACACTAGTGAGGGCGCAGTTCGATGGTTGCATTTTAAATATTAGCATTTTTGCATATTACGATTTCGACCAATCAGACGAACCCCTCCGATTATGGTCACGTGATCTAGGAAATAATTTGGAGATTACGCACAAGTGGTTTTGTGGTGTTTAAAAATTTATTGTTGATATCCCTAGAGGAACGCGTGAACGGAAAAGTGACTACCTTCACTTTTCCGTAACATTTCCGTCACCTTTCCGTTATTTGGCAAAAAATGAATAAGAACAGCAAAAAATACCTTTAAATTGCTGCAATTATGATTCAGCGTAAAATTTGGAGTCAGAAGACACTAGAGTTAATGCAATAATTTTATTTTTAGCAATAAAAATTTTAAAAAACACAATTCCTATCAATCAAGGCGACTTCATGTGCACCTCTGAATAGCATTTTGCGGGTGAAGTTTAAAAATAGAAGTAAAGATTAGAAAATGCAAATTTGTCAAATTAAATAATAAGATTAATGTAATAAAAGATGCTAAAATGAATCAGAGTTGCATGAAGAATGTAAAAAGTTGTTTTGAAAGTGTTTTAAGGTCTCTAATTTCTAATTTTTTTATTTTTTACATTTTACAGGCAACTTAACTGCGGTAACTTGAGAGAAAAATTTATCATTAACCGAATTAATGGAGTTAATCTTATCACTCTTTCACAAAAAAATTATTGATAAAGTTATAAAAAGTATTCAGAATTTAATGATATTATATTAACTATAATTCAATTTTAAATTGAATATTGAATGTAATATCAGCATGAAAGTAAATATTATTACTTATAATGTTATGAAACTTATTAATAAATGTTTATATCAAATTTATTACATAATAATAACAACAAAATTATGATTTCTGACAATTTTTTACGCAGATAATTTGGAAAAATAAACAATGAGAAATAGATGTCAACTTCAATAATATAATTTTATTTTATAAATTCTTTAGGACATCTAAGCCTACACAATTCACCTATTCGTGCAGATTATAATTCTTTGAAAAAGATATACCTATACATATATTTTGCTCTTAGTAAGAATACGGACCCGAAAATTTAAAAAATGCGAATGTTGTACTTCGGAAAGACTTCGGAAAAATTTTTGAAAACAAGTAAATGAAAATGAAATGAAAATGAAAAAATGAATTAAACACTTAAGTTATTTTTTTAAAATTAAGTAGAGAAAACAGTGCTATTATATATTATACAGGGATGATTTATTATATATTTATATATTATATATTATATTATTATATATTTATATAATATATATATTATATATTATATATTATATATTATATATTATATAGGGATAATTTAAATTTATTATCTATAATGCTATTTCAGAGTTATAGTTGAACCAGGAGTGGAAAAAAATCAAACTATCAAAGTATCAAAGTCCCCAAAAAATGTTTAATTACATTTTTGACTATTGACATCATATCTGACAACCTTCCTGAAGCACCCCTATTATCCACAAGTTTTCAAATGAGACCTAGGGGTGGTTTCAAAAAGAATTTTGAGATAAATATCAGAAATGATAATTTTCAAAGTATCCAGGTCCTCAAAAAATTTTAAATTGCATTTTTGACTATTGACATCACATCCAACAGCCTTCCTAAAGCATCTCTATTATCCACAAGTTTTCAAATCAGACCTAGGGATGGTTTTAAAAATAATTTCCAGGGAAATGTCAAAAATGACAATTTTCAAAGTATTAAAGTCCGCAAAAACTTTTAAATTGCATTTTTGACTATTGACATCACTTTCTGGATACTTTGAAAATTGTCATTTTTGACATTTATCTGTAAATTCTGTTTGAAACCACCCCTAGGTCAAATTTAAAATCTTTTGAATTATAAAGGTGCCTCAGGAAGGTTTTCGAAAGTGATGTCAATAGTCAGAAATAAAATTTAAAATTTTTTGCGGCCTTTGGTACTTTGAAAATCGTAATTTCTGACATTTAACCAGAAATTCTTCTTGAAACCTCCCTTAGGTCTCATTTGAAAACTTGTGGATAATAGGGGTGCCTCAGCCTTCTTGATCAGCAGCAACCATCATTTCCAGGATCGATAGCTCCACAGCTAGAAGGGAATTCTACCTTGCAAGTCGAAAATCGAGTTCACTTCTATCAATCACGAAAAAAAACTATTATAGCGTTTTCATTGCTGATAATGTACAGTACCGGTCAGAATAGTGATACCTCCTATTTTTCGATAACTACTTAATTCTTCTTAATTTTAATCATATCGTAGATAAAACTTAGTCTCTTATGTAAATAGGTTAAAGGCCATAAAAATTTTGTAAAATAGGAGCCCAAGATGAAGTAATTTTGAACATTTTGTTGAAAGATAATATTTCAAAAATAGTGAAATTTTCAATGTTTTTTAAAATCTTATTTAAGTAACATCTATAATATTAAATATTTCGCAATTTTCTTGGGCTCGTTTTTAAAATGTCTATAGAATCGGAGTAGCTTATCACCATTATTGTGCAATTTTTTTCTTGCATATTGCAAAATATTGAAGTTGATAAAAAAAATTTGGAAAATTTTTGAAATATTTTTTCTGCTGATAAATATTTTTGTAAAATGTATGGGTCATTCCAGGAATGATCATCTGAAAACGATTGCGGTCATATTTAAGAAAATTTGTTTAATTGGTCTATAAGTATGTCTTATACTTCTAGATAATATTTTAATTATAATGTTAAGTAAATTTTAAATATATTTAGGCATATTTAAGAATATTAAATATATTTTAAGTATAATAAATTATTTTTCATGAAGCCAGAAATAATTTTTGAAAACATATAGACGTGTGGAACATGTCGACAGTACGTCATTTTTAAAACGAATTATACACTAAAGTTACTTACTTAAAATTAAGTAGAGGAAAACAGTGCGATTAGGAATTCACACAGATAAAACTTTTTTTTCAAATGTATATTCGTAAATACGCGGAATTGAAAGTGGTGTTTTTTTTGCTAATTTTCAAGTTTTGAAGACGAAAATCTGGAGGACTAAATTTTCATGGATAATTTCAATGAATACCATGGAAAAAGCTGGTATTATTCTGCGTTTTGAAATAAATTTTAAAATTTTCGGTAATGTATTTTACTTGTAATAAATTATCAAACTTTACAAAAATGACACATTTTGACAAG
>JBAGKK010000483.1:143471-174174 GCA_037177015.1 Euceroptres primus | reverse complement strand
ATTTTCCTACGTTTCGCTTCAAGTTCTTTTATCTCCAAAGCTTTTCGTTTTTTTTCTTCCAGCGTTCAATTCAAATCGGAATAAGTATATAATGCCACGAGTTTATTACGAATAATATATTTTCCAGTCCTTGTAAATATCCTTATTTAATTTTGTTGCAATTAAAAAAAAATTCAGTTCGCTCGAAAAAATTCCCTGACCTTGAAAAAAATTCCCTGACATTTCCAGGTTTTTCCAGGTATAAAAAAATTCCCTGACAATTCCAGATTTTCCAGGTTTTCCAGGGTGAGTAGACACCCTGATTTGAAACGGGACTAGTTGTATGCCTTGTCTGATCAGTATATTCAATTCTTACAAGGGCCAATCAAATTAAGTGAGTCTATTAATAACGAGAGTCGGGTAAAATGCATTCATTCCTGAAATCATTAGTCTAATTGAATTGCAGATGTCTCTGGTTAAAAGTCGTCTACAAGGCTGTGCAACTTAATGTAGAATTAATTCCAGATTCAATTTTTCAGAATGTCAGGGTGAATGCCATGGGCAATGAAAATTGCTGGCTTATAAATTTTTGGAATTATCTACTGAATAATTAATTATTTCTGGCTACTTGTCTTGAATCATAATTGAATCTTTTTAAAAAAATTCAGTACTCACCAAGGACTTTGGTGTCTCCTGGATAATCATCAGAGTTCGATTTTTGAGGAAATAAAACTACGCCTCTGGCTAGCGTGTAATTTTTTATATTTTCTATTTTTATTCCTAAACTTGAAGCCATCGACTGGATGTCTCTGTGAAGGAGGATCCTTTTTTGTTGGAGTTCTTGGATTTCCAAACCCTAAAATAAAAGAAATGTATATTTTTCTAATTGTAGTTTACATTTTTTTACGTTTAATAAATTTTGGAGCAACAGATTTCGATTAACAGTTCAGGGAGAGATAAACTTTTTAAAGTGTAAAATTAATTAAAAGCTGAATTCCAAAAAAATTATACATATGTACATATTTTGTACTTTAGTTTTGAAGCAAAATTTAAAATTAAAATAAAAGCTTTTTTACTAAAATAATGTTTCAAACGGATTTTCAATGAACTTTCCTATTTTGAAGGAAGCCAAGTTTTTAAGAACTTTCATCTAGAATTACGACTTTTTTTACAGTGACATAAATTTATTTTTGCAAAGGTATTTGACTTTCTGCTATCTATTTCTGCAGCTTTATGTACATTAGGTAAGACTTGGTAATCATTGCTCTCGTAGGTTGGTTCTTCCCACTCACAATTTTTTTAAACGAAAGGAAAGTTTACCATTAAACTGCACTATATGAAGACTATTTCACAATTGTCTTCCGAGTATTGTAAAATCAAATTATGATCAAAAATTATTTCTGAAATAAATTTTCCTTTCTGATTTAAAAATAAAGCTACAAAAAACATGAAAAAAATTATTTAAACTTTAATAAATTAAATAAAGCTTCTGAAAATAGCGTTTGTATCACATATAATTTCCGTTTTTAGAAATAAACCACTGAAGAGGCCTCACATGAGAGTCGAAACGTTTGGTTAAAGAAACACAGGTTTTTTTCATTATTCGACCTTAAAGCCCATGCAAAACACCCACAAATTTTATAACCAGAGGATCAATAGAAATCAACAAGATGAATATACTTGAAATATCAAATGTCAAATTTGAAACTATTTCCAATTTTCAAAAAAAAAGTTTGCTTTTTCTTAATGATGTTTATGATTGCAATATAATAAAATAATAAAAATATGAAAAATAGAGAATAATACGGACCCTCATGTAATTATGCACCCTGTACATGTGCGGCGGGCTTTTAACCGGATGTAGGGTGATAGCACGATGAACTTCCTTTCTTTTAAGTTTACCGGTGAAGGCCTGGTCCCCGCTGCTGTTGTGGTAGAGGATCGACTGCATCTGCAATAGGTATCATAAGAGGTCCATAAATCTCATCGAAATCAAATGCCTGGTGGAATTCCAATTTATAATCTTTAGTTACAATTGGTAGGCTTTAACAAAGGTGGAGTCAAAGTTAAAGAGCGAACTTCCGTCTGCAAGAGACTGTGACTGATAATTATCAGAAAATCTTGGACTAGTGAGCACTTAATTTTTTTAATTTTTATTTTTTTGATAATTGGTATTTAATTCTCAAGGCTAAATGCAGAGGTGTGACAAACTGGAAGTTTTTCTTTAACTAGACACTCAAGTGTGGGTGCAGATGCAAATATATGCGAAGGCCTCAGGAATATCTTTATTCATTAGAATTTCTACCTTCATTTTGAAATAAAAAAAAATTGTCATCAAACTTCATATTTAAAAAAAATGGAAGCATTTCATCATTTAGTAAAATCATTGCTAGAGAAAATTAACTTCTTATAGAGTTGAACTAATTCTCGTTTTAAAAAATCCCTGTTTTATTAGATTGTCTTATTATTTTTCCTTTTTGTCAATTTTACAATAAATCCAGAACTGGTCTTGGTGTTAAGCTATGTGAAAGTTGGATAATTTCAGAGTCTGTTTGAGGTGCTGCATTGTTAAAGTGCATCCACCCATGTGAGATAACAAAAGCTAATGGATCAATCTCAACCGATAAGATGAAGAACGAGACCATCTGGTCACTGGGTTAGCAGGGTACAATTCGCTTGATCCTAACAACTGACATCCTCATCTGTTCATTGTACCTTCTAACATCAGTTGACACAATGATAGGCCATTCAATAAAGACTCATCCGAGGACTCATCCCAACTATAGGGTGATTTAGAAAATTAATTTCAAACTCTAAACTCTATAATACTGATCACTGGCAATTTTTATGAAAAATCAATTACCTAAAAGACGAAACTGATGGACTTTAAAACAGTTTTATTACAGATTTATTTTTATTTTACATGTTTAATTAATTAATTTTTTTAAATTTGAATTACAACATCTAATTAGGTTTTATAATTTATAAAATTTGTTGGTGCTTTGCATGGGCTTTAGGGTCGAAAATTAAAAAAACTGTGTTTTTTTAACCAAACGTTTCGACTCTCATGTGAGTCCTCTTCAGGATTGTATTACATGTAATTTCCGTTTTAGAAATAAACCACTGAAGAGGACTCACATGAGAGTCGAAACGTTTAATTAAAAAAACACAGTTTTTATACTATTATTATACTATTCATTGTTGGTTAAAAAACGAACAAATTTTATAACCAGAGGGTCAATAGAACCCAACAAGATGAATTTTTATAATTTATATTTGACTATAATTTATCAAAGATAATAGAAAATTTGTATTTGTCACAAAAAGACCGAATAATGTAAAAATGATCCTGAAACTTATTTCCGCATAAACTATAATTAATCAAACATAATTTAAATTTAACATATTTAACATATTTATTTAACATTTAACATATTTATTTAACATATTTAATATATTTATTTAACATTTAACATATTTATTTAACATATTTAACATAATAGAAAATTTGTATTTGTCACAAAAAGACCGAATAATGTAAAAACGATCCTCAAACTTATTTCCTCATAAATTAAAGCCTTTTTCATTATACTAGAATGAAATATTACAGCATCTCCAATTGTAAATTTTTCCTGTTGAAGATGAATCTCAACTTTTTAGTTATTACTGATGACTAATGTGATTTGTCGTACCTAATAACGTAAAAGGTCGAATGAATGATTTAGTGCGGTAGAACTCTGACAGAGAATTCTGACCTTTTTTTTTATTTTAAGTCTTCTTATTCGCATATCCTCGTTAATGGATTTCACCTATTCCACTCTGTCTTTTCTCTTTTCAAACCAGGCAAATACAATTCGTTCGTTCTTTATCGATTTAAAATTTGCAAGACTCAGCTTTTTATATTCAGCTTAGTTGGTGATGGTCACGCATTTCCTAACTGTGTTCCAAATTTTTTTCACAAGGTAAACGAGAGGTCACTTTTTTTGCTTGGTTTCAACGACCCAGACAGACAAGTTTCAATTTTAAATTTAAATTTTAAATTTCAATTATAATTTTGAGTCTGAAATTCAAAATTTCAGATGTGATACTTTAAATTATTGGAACAAATTGGAATCTATAAACATTGGAAACATTGGAATTTATAAAGAATTTATTAAAATAAAATTTCATCAAAAATTTTAAATATACAATAGTTTCTCTTCTTTAAGTTTGACTCTATAATGGTATAATGAATCTAATGTATAAGAGTTAAATAAAAAATGTCTATATGATATCATATTGGGTGTTCCACATATGTATGAGACCATATATGAATGACGTGTCAAAGAAAGGGAAAAGAAAGCGAGAATAGGGGGACGAGAGAGAGACCAAAATAGATTTAGCGTTAAATGGACGACTGTAAAAAAGTTAACGACCCAGGGAATTGCTTGCTGAAACTATGTAATGAAAAAAAAGGAGCGGCGATGATTTAATTTGTTCCTATAAATTCCAAGAAAAATAAATTAATCCTGGGATATATAAATAACTTCATTTATGATTAAATGGCTAATTAATAAGCACAAAAAATTGGTATTATATCTAGTTTACTAAGGAAAAGTAATTTCCTTGAAATACGAAAGTTCGCTGAAATGTGACTTATTGCTTTTTTAGGAGAATCTCTCACTTTGAATTCTCTCTCTTCTCTTTTAATTCTCTAAGACTCACTGCATTCACTTTCTATTTATTCAAGCCATCTTCTTCTACAATAATGAATTCATTATTCAAAAAATATCTGCACATTAAAAATTGATTCGAACTTCCAACTTCTAACATTTAAAATTGAATGAAGAAATAAAATATAAATATTCATAGATCAATTAAGAAATCCATCAAGCTCACCTCGTAACTCCAAGTGCAGGGAATCCCAGCGTATTTTTTCACACACCTCCCAAGTTCAACGTCCTCATGAGTAGTATATAAATTCTTGAGACAATATTTAATATGTGGTACAATCCTCCTTAAAGTCTCTCTAGAAATAATCACTCCAGGTCCCCCCATACAAAAATTTTCATCATATTCCAACGACAATAATCCAAACTCCTCCGAATTTCCTCTTCCAGCTTGACCAATATACATTGCTCTCCTAGAATCCACAGATCTTAAGAACTTCTTCAATTTATCAGCCCTCACATAAACATCATCATCAGCTCTTAAAAACCACTCAAACTTCTCTCCAAAATTATTCCACATGTACTGAAGCATCAGGAAAGATTTCTTCTGAGGTGGATAGCTATCATCAACCCTGGGAAGAGGTACCAGGGGCAAATCTGGACAATTTTCAGGGATCGTCGAGAATTCAGAAGCAAAGAAAGCTATTTTTCCTGGAACCTCTTTGCCCCAAGTCTCGTAAACCGCCTTGGCCCTGTTCTCCAGGTACTTCTGGGCAGTCATCACTCCGACGAAAACCAGATTTGATGAGGAAGTATTTACTCGCTCTTCCCTGGCTCCAAAAACAACATTCTTTTGCTTCAAATTCGTTGGAAATGAGAAATTAAAACTTCTGATAACCGAGGGAGTGGAAATTCGATGGTTGAGGATTAAAAATCCTAGGAGAAGGCCCACTGTGAGGCCCAAAATGGCACTGGCTAATCCACGTCGTTTGCGCATCACTGGCTTAGCTGTCACCTTTTCCATGGATGCTCATTTGGGCCTCTGAAGAATCCTGATTTCTTTGATGAGACCGACTCCCAATTTTCTCGATTTTTGGGCCCCATCGTTCCCGTTTTAAAAAATCAAATGTTCGGTTCCGAAAATCTCACCTTAGACTTGTACTCTTCATTTTATTAATTTCATTTACTTAATTATCAAGTTTGATTTGTCAAGTTCTATTCGTTTCAGCTTCAGTTTTTCCCTTTTTTTCTTAACTTTCAATACCCTTCTTGCCTTTAGAAATTTTTATCGAAACCTCCACTCATTTGTATCGTATCTTCTTTGAATTTCAGGCATGAGTTGGGAGTTCGTCTCGTAATCTGAAGATAAGAATACATATTGAGAAAGAGTGTTACCGAATTGGGATTTTATCAGTGTCATTAGTCGTTCCGTTCTCATCTCGATTCTAGAATATGAGGGCAACAAGGCCATTCTGAATCATTTCATTAGGTTGTGACATCTCTAGTAAATCCATAAGAGAACTGGTTTTCCCTCGCTAAGTAACCAGACACTTCGAGGAGGAACTATATAACTATCGTTTGCACATAAGGCTTAGGTTTATGGGTTGGCTTCCAGATGCTTTGCTCCACGCTTCTGAGAACAAAGAAGATTGTTTTTCTTTCCAGGCGAAAGCTGGACCGACAGCTTCCGCTCGAATTTCTTCTTTTCTCGTAATTCTGGATGGAAAACCTGCTGAGATAAAAATTCAATTTTAATGGCTTTATCAATTTTTCAATTCAAGGCGATTAATGTAAAATAAATAATGCGATTCTGTTTGCGTGTGTTCTTGGATAAGATAAGATTGCTGTCTCTGCTTTTCCCAATTTTGCTGATTTTTAGCCATTAAGAAATTTTTTATTTCATTTAGAATTAATAATTCAATAATAATATTTTAATACTTTTTGTCAATAAGGAAAATTAAATTCTTTTGGGAGGAGCAGATAAATTAAAATTTATTTACTGTAAACTGGAAAGACTTCCTTCATCTTCAACGAGAAATTTAATAATTGGACTTGGAAGTTCTTTGAATTGAATCATTAAAACTAGCCCAGATGAGTTATAACAATAGGAATAATTTTATCGATTGTGAGTTCATCCACAGGATAATCGCAGCCGTTAGGTATTATGAAAACTGTTAGGTCATTCCGTTTACGTTCGGCTTTAAGAAATGAGGTCGAATGCATGCTCAGCGGTACGAATTCTCTGCATGTCAGTAACTTTATTTTTAATTCCTGACTCTTCGACAATGTTACATTCGAAAAATGCAATTCTTTGCTCTAAAAATTTTTAATTGGTATTTTTATTTCTTAACAAAAAGTTTTTCAGATCTAATAATTTGAAGGATTTTATCTGAGGATAAAGGATCAACAATACTGAATTTTATCTGAGGATAAAGGATCAATAATACTGAATTTTATCTGAGGATAAAGGATCAATAATACTGAATTTTATCTGAGGATAAAGGATCAATAATATTGAATTTTAAAAATCTTTTATTAGAATTTCAACGGATGGATTAAGATGATGCGATGATGAAAATATATTTTATTATTAAATCTGCAATAAATAAATGTCACTTGTCTGTTTCACAAATGGTGATATAAAAGCCGTTATAAGTTATAAGGCAATCGATGTTCAAGGTAGATTAACTCTGTGGTTCTATTTCATTCTGGGAAACTATTGAATCGCGACAGTTCACAGTTCATCGATCATTTTGTGATTAACTTTTTAAACGCTTTTGTTCTGTAATTTTTCACACACAGCATTAAAGTAAAAGTTATACTGTTATATCATTCTCTTGTACAACCCTTAAATAAGATATTGCTACATAATTAATATTAAATACCATATCATTTTTAAACAATATTATATAAAAATTTTTTAAAAACAATATTATATACGAATTAATTTTGAAATTTATATTTGATTCAAAAATACTTTTATCCTTCTTTCTTTTCTGATAGTCTTCATTAGGCAAATCATTCTGGTGGCGAAAATAAGATATAGATTCAATTATAAGACTGATATAGGATTCCTTGTCATTATTAAATTTTTTGCTTGAAGATAATTCGTTTAGATATACTAAATTGTTAATTGGAATATTAGCAATCACGAATGAGTTTTTGAATAATTCAATTTGAATAAGATGAATAAATGAAAAGAGAGTTTAAATATTGAAACGATAAGATTGTTGTTTTTAATAGGAGGGATTACAGCTATAAATGGGACTTTGTCTAACATGATTCTAGTTGCTCTTGCAAATTTAAATCCAGCTAGATTCTCACGATTGAATCTCATAAGAGTTCCTGAGAATTTTCACCAGGAAGCTCATTAACTCTGCACTCAAACGCTTCTTAAATTGTCTTCAAGGTCCAATCGCCATAATGGTTACGCGGGAGAATATTTCATCGCTCTTTTACAACGTGAAAAAGGTTGATTGTATGTCCTTACAACAAGAAAAATAAAAGAAAAGGCTCTTCTTTTCCTTAGATGGATAATAATAATATATAACAATTTTTTTGTACTGTGTTCAATTCTGAATATTAGGATTTTTATTTCTATGCAAATTAAAGACATTAGTAACTACTACTTGAAAATCAAGTGAATTCCTGTTAGCTAAAAAAATGATATAAGAAGATAAGGTAGAAAGAGTACGTCATCTAAAATGATTTTTACTCCCAGAATAATAATTTTTTTTTCTAAAGAGCATGACTATTAAAGATTGTATTCTTAGAAGTTTCGTCATAAAATTCCTAATTGTACCTTTGAAGAGGAAAATATCTCTATTAATTTGGAAGAGAAATTCATAATTTATACTGTTTTTATTTATAATTTATTTATAAATTTATACACAATTCTTTATAAAGAGAATGTTAATTAGCTAAAATGTAGAATTAATATAAAAAATTAATGAAAGCTCGTAAATTAAACATTAAAGTGTTAAATTGCAAGTAAAATTATAAGTTCTATTCATACATCATATGCACTGTTTTATTCACCAGCAGCAATAAAACCCCCATGGTCCCATTAAATGCTTAAGAGCAACAAGTGTGCTTTATGTGATACAATAAAGAAAGAAAAATGCTTCCCTGACATTGCAATGCAATCGCACATTACAATTCGAGTAACTTTTTTTCTCATATGAACATAATATATAATTGCAGTATAAATTCTCAATTGATATTCAATACCCAGATTTAATTTCAAACAAGATCCTCTATCATAAAAATTTTTTAAATAAAAAAAATTAAAAATCAACAAAAGCCTTCACCATAAAAAATATTTTTAAAAATTGGAATACTTCCAGTATAGAGGAAACGAAATTCCCACGGGACAACATTATAAAATGCAAAGAAATGTATCTTTGAATTGGAGCAAGTTTTTGTTGCAATGCAATTTTTAAGAACAATAATCGATGAATGATTCTGTTTCTATTTAAATTAGAAATTAAACTCAATTTAATCCTCTTTTTGTCATTAATTTCTTCCTGATTTCTGAATAAATTTGGCATGAGTAAATGGCCCAAGTCACATTTTTACATTCTGATCACTATGAGAGTGTATTCATTTTGTTGAATGTTAAATTTGACTATCCACTTTTAAAAAAATCATAAATCTTTTTCAAAGGTCAATTACTTCTTCAATTTTCGGAGTGCGTACAACAGAATTCTTAAGGGGCACCTGTGTGATCGCCTAATTTCGAGCCGTTTTTTCGAGAATTTTTTGTAAGAAAAGTAATGAAGATTTTTCAGAAAATTGTACACCATTTTGTTCGTTTTTTATTTCATATTACACAGTAATTTTTTCATGATCGTAATTCATTGTGGGTGTCTTCAGCGGGCGTTTGAATGGGACCCCCTAAAAAATGGCAATGTCAAACGGTTGCCACGATTTAGCCCGCATCGGTCGTTTGGAACCAAAATGCAAAATTTTGCGTTATTCGTAGTCCAGTTGCCGAGGTCCTGACGTAGGGGTTTTGGAAAATTTTGAAAATTACCAATATGGCGGACCTTTTTCGAAAAGATTTTTCTTTTGTATTTTTTTTTGGTGAAATTATGAGTTGTACAAATTGAATGAAACAAAATTTCAAAAATTCTAATTGAAATTCCAATTTCCACTACGTCAGGACCTCGGCAACTGGACGACGAATAAGGCAAAATTTTGCATTTTGGTTCCAGATGACCGATGCGGGCTAAATCGTGGCAACCGTTTGGCACTGCCATTTTTGATAGGGTCCCATTCAAACGCCCGCTGAAGACACCCACAATGAATTATGATCCTAAAAACTTACTGTGTAATATTAAATAAAAAACGAACGAAATGGTGTAAAATTTGCTGAAAAATCTTTATTACTTCTCTCACAAAAAATTTCCGAAAAAACGGCTTGAAATTAGGCGATCACACAGATGGACCTCCTTAAAAGGAAACTGAGAATACAATGTATTCAATTCAAAACTAAACCAGAAACTCGCTCTGATAAAAATTCATCAGAGCTATAAATTTCAACTCCTCAATCCATATAAAACAGAATAAGAGTCTGCATCCTTTATCTCCAGAAACTGAATAAGAGTCTATCCTTTATCTCCAGAAAATTGCATCTATCACCATAAAATTTGATTGTAGTGAAACTAACAAAATAAAAACTTGTTCCAGATAGTTCCTCCAACTCAAAAGTAAATTGGAAAACTGCACAATGATCTAGTTTAGGCCTGAAACACTTACAGTTGTGTATTCAGACAAAATCCCGGTTTTCGTCCCGTTAAAGCCTATAATACTTGATGATTCCAGTGACGTATCAAACACACTCAACTCTTTGAAGAAGAAACCGGTTTCACCGAAAGTCACTGCACACTACTTCCATGGACCGAAGGAGGCTGGAGGCATGTCAGTTCCTGGAATCAGTTCGCGGCTCCAGTTCACTTCTGAAGGGAGAGTTTATAGCCGACAATTTGCTACAACGTGTGCATATGTACACTAAACGATAAAAATAAAATAAAAAATAAAAGAGACTGTCTAATATGCTCCCTGAATCGTGCGACTGGTAGGAAGCCGCAGAGGCAACTAATCCAGAGTGTCGGAGCGTGAGCATGAACAAACTGACGAGCTACCAAGCTCCTCAGTCCTCGCAACTAACTCCACTGACTTCTTGGGCTTCTCTTGTTCCAACCGATCCAAGGTAGGGCACTCGGATGACTTGGAAAACCCACACCGGTATTTTCGAGGCGCATGTCTGTTCCTGACCTTCGCCACCGCTTCGTTTCCGCCTCACTTTTTCGTAACCCTGAACCAGGATTTCGTCGGTACCTCTGGATCTGAAAAAAGATTCAGATTGTAGACGCTGAAAAGGATGCTGGAGAAGAAGGCCTTCTTTCACGGGGTTTATTGTCAATTAAGAATCTGAATTAGGCTTGATTATTGTGTCTTATCAGGTTTAATGAGAGACACACGAGGGAACTTTAAAAAAAATATGTGATATTTAATAGGCTTTTTTATCTCGCCGTCTTTATAAACTGGTAAAATAAAGATAGAAATTTTAAAATAGAAAAGTAGCTAGAGGAAAATTAGTTGTAACAATTTCTTGATTATTTTGAATCTCAGAAGAGCAGAGATATTGAGAATTAGATCTCAGGGTTTAAAAAAGTGGGTTCGTTCGACAAAAGGGCATAAGCCAAATTTTGGCAATTTTCAGGAGTAAAAAAAAAACTCGAAAATCTAATTTTCAATTAAAAAAATAATAACTGGCTTCAGAGATATTATAGTATTAAATTAGGGCGAAAAAAGTTTGATCGAAAAAAGTCACTCAGTTCTAAGTAAGTGGAGATTTCTTTTTGAGAAAAAGTCACCCAGTTCTGAGTAAGTGGAGATTTCTTTTTGAGAAAAAAAATGGAAAACCTACTTTCTGTATTTAGAATAAAACAGAAATGTCCTTATTTCATTGCTAGAAAGAAAAAAGGATATTTTGACGATTATATGGTAGAGAATTTTTATCTTTTTTCACAGTAGGTTTCACATCAATACCCTTAATAGTTTTCATAATTTAGTTTAAAAATGATGCTTCATTTCTTACCATTTTGTCTATTTTATCAACTTCAGCGTTTTTCACTTCCTTTCGCAATCCACAAACGCATTTCTTTGAAAGTCTTCAGTTGGAATTTCTATTAGGTGTAAAATTTAAAGGGAAATTGCACGGGATTCAATCATTAGAAGTTTTAAATGTATTTTTAAAACTTATTTGAAAGAATTTGTAGCGAATTTAATAATAATGTTAATTCACTAGAAATTTTGAATGAAAAAATTCTATGAAAATTGTGTTTCTTTATATTTGTTTCTGCTATTTAGCAATAAATGAAAAAATTGTATCTTTCAGACTCCACATTCAGTAAAATGTTTATTTATTTATTTAAATAAATAAATAAATTTAAATAAACCAAAAAATTTATTTGATATCATATCATTGAAAGAAACAAATTTTTTGTTTCAATTAACAAAACATTCATTTCATTTTAATAAATGAAAAATATCTACTTTATTAATTGAAACAAATAATTTGTTTGGTACAATTTGTTTAATTTAAATAAGGTTATGCTTCAATTAAATCCATTTGAATTATAATTATAAAATTAAATAAAGTTTAAAAAACAAAATGTTTACTTCATTTAAAACAAAAAGTATTTAAAGCAAACAAGAACTTCATTTAATTTAAACAAGAAATTTATTTTATTTAAATAAAAATTTATTCAAATAAAATAAATAAGGACAAATAAAGAATTTATTTGAATTAAACAAATATTTATTTGACCCCATATCAACATGATAATTTGTTTGATTCAAAAAATTTTTTTTGAACCAAATAAAAGTTTTTTTGAGTGTTTATTTGATATAAATGTTCTCTTTGAATATTCTATACTATTCAATTCTTACTGAATTTCAAATTTAGTGGGTTTTAGTTACAACTTGCTGAATATTTTTGTTTTTAAATTAACTCGGAAATTACAAGAAAATTAATTCAATAAAGATCAATCATATCACACGTGCTTTACACAGCATGTACAATTACTAATCTTTTTAACTTTACTATCTTATAAAAAATGCAATTCTTTTTAGATAGCTTCTGTTAAAAAAGTGAGTTTTTAATTTATGAGAAAGGAAAGTTTAATTTAGGATTATTTGTTCTTTTGATTTAGGGCTACATCTCCCACTTCTTTATAATTTATATCGCCTACAATTTTTAACAGCTTTATAATTACACACTTTCAAATAAAAAATCAGTAATTCTTTTTACTTACAAGGATATTACAAACTATGTATTAAATATACTTTAATTTTCGAATAGAAAAAGTAATATTTTTTAAAAACAAAATGTTATTTATACCGTAGATTGTAATTCAATTTCACTTTTCAACAAACGGGTCCAATTTAATATATTATATATGAAATTAAAATAATTCGACTATGACAAAATATTTAATAACATCATTTTGAAATCTTGGTTAATTATAAACGTGTGCAATCCTTTATTATTGCACGTTTCTTGACACGAATTGCGTATAATTTGATACTTCCGCAGAACAATTTTTTCGTTCCAAGCAAACGCATATTGCTTACACTCCTTCGCTCGTTTCGAACATACACATAATATTTAATAGATAAAATTATATTAATAGTATTCATAATATGTACCATGCGGTAAAACAGAAAGGAAGTGAGAAAAAGTAAAAATGGTTCAAATAAAAAAATTTACTTGATTTAAACCAATTTTGCTTGAATGAAACAAAATTTATTGATATCAAATAAATCTTATGTTTAAAGTAAACAAACCTTTGTTCGACTTAGATTAAGGATATAATACATTTGTCTTACACAAATTTTTTCAAATTTAAATAAAACACTTGTTTCAATAAAAAACAAAATGCTTTCGCACTTTGTTGTTTAAATAAAGAAAATCGTTTTCTCAGTGATAATATATTCAATTGAAATTGAAACAAATAGAGATCTCTGGCTCTTTCGATATTCAGAGTATAATATATTCTACTTTTACTGACTGATGGCAGTTTCATTCGACTGATAAGTTGCAAGCACTATTCCGAGTAAAATCATTCACTTGGAAAATACTACTGAACTTGAGCATAAATTTATATGTATACTTCAGGCTCTATTTACTTTATACAAAAAATGAAAAGTGTTTTTATCCAAAAGGCTTATTTCATTTTATAACATAAATTGAAAAACACAATTAATTTATTAATTTAATAATAAGTTTCTAAATCTTTATGATATATATGTAAGATTTTGTTTGATCTAATTAAAAATGAATCAAACAAACGAGTTCATGATTTAAGCAAATTTTGTTTGATTCAAATAAACTTTAAAAAAATATTGTATAATTTAAACTTTGATTATAAAATTTTATTTAAATTTTTGATAATACATGTTTCATGTTTTTTCATATTAGAAAAGAGAATCACTGTCATTGGCGCCATTAAATAACGAAATAACTAATTTTCTTTCCCCGTTGATCACAGTAGGGCAAAAAAAGCGTCTGTGGGCAAATCAATTTTCAGACTAAACTAATCATCAGATGTGGACGCTTTTTTTAAAAACTAAAGAATATTAAACTCCGCATCGTTACAAGGAAATACATTTTCAAAAAATTTTCTCAAAAATTTTTTATTTAATAAACAAAATGAAAAAAAAGTTTTTTGACTTTTCAAAACTGCCATTTAGTTAACAAATTTTTTACTTTACCGAAAATGGTCCACGTTGAGGCAAAAATTTATTAAAAATGATGCTCAGAAATATTAATTTAATAAAACAAAAATTTAAATTGTTATAAACAAATTAGTGAACAAAAGTTATATCTTCTTTATTTGCCATATTTGAATGCACTAAACCAATATTTTCAGGAGAAAATGGAAATAAAATAATGTTAACTTAAAATCACAAGACGTTAAACATCAATTCCTAATTGTTTATAACAATTTAATAAACAAATACGAAATTAAGGCATTTATAATTAGATAGATTTAGCCTTTTCAGCAGAATTAGCTATAAATATTTCATGACCTTCTGCTGAGATATTTTACACTGCAATAACAATCGTGTATTATTTAAACAAATTTAATAAACAAATGCATCTTTTGGCCATATTTTAGTAGATAAGCTTCGTTTTTTTCAGCAGAATCCATAACTAGTATGTTGCCAATGTGTCTTGCTGTTTCACTTTACACTTAGGCGTCAATTGTTTATTGTTTGAACAAATTTAGTTAACAAATTAATTATTTGAGCATTTTTCCACATAGAAATTTTGTTTTTTCAGCAGAATCAACTACAAACATCTCAGAGATGGTTTATTGCTATGATTATTCGCAGTTAAACAATAATTGTACATTATTTAAACAAGTTTAATGAACGAATGCATTGATTTCATAAATTAGTTTCATTTTTTTAACAGAGTTAACTAAAAATATGTCACCAATGGCCTTTTACAATGACAATTTGCAGTTAGATAATAATTGTATTCGCAGTTAAACAATAATTAAACAAATTTAGCAAGCAATGCTAACTAAATTTGTTTAAACAATAAACAATTAACGCCTAAGTGTAAAGTAAAACAGCAAGACACATTGGCAACATAATAGTTATTGATTCAATTGAAAAAAACGAAGCTTATCTACTCAAAAATAGCCAAATAATGCATTTGTTTAAATAATACACGATTGGTGTTGCAGTGAAAACTATCACAGCAGAAGCTCATTTGTAAAATATTTATAGCTAATTTTGTTGAAAAAGCTAAATCTATTAAATTGTTATAAACAATTAGGAATTGATGTTTAAGGTCTTTTAATTTTTAGTTAACATTATTTTATTTCTATTTTCTCCTGGAAATATTGGTTTAGTGCATTTAAATGTGGCAAATAAAGAAGGTATAACTTTTGTTCAATAATTTGTTTATAACAATTTATATTTTTGTTTTATTAAAGTAATTCTGCTAGACATCATTTCTAATGAGTTTTTGCCTCGACGTGAACCATTTTCGGTAAAATAAAATTTTTTTTGACTAAATGGCAGTCTTGAAAAATTAAAAAAAATTTCTTTCATTTTGTTTATTAAATAAAAAGTTTTTGAGAAAATTTTTCAAAAATATCCTTCGTTGTAACGATGTGGTAACGATGTGTAACGAATATAAAACACTTTACTTTTTAAAAAAACGTCCAAATCGAAGAAGTAGTTTAGTCTGAAAATTGATTTGTCCACAGACGCTTTTCTTACCCTACTGTGCGATGGTCCAATAAAATATCGTTAACTATGCAATTATGTAGTCAATTGGTAATATAAAGAATAATTAAGAGAATTGCTTTGCAACCAATTAAACGATTTTTTACGTAATAATTGTGTCCATTAACAATTTAGGTTAACTAAATCGTCATACATTTTCTTTCTTTAGATTGTTCGATAAATTTAAAAAATTAAAAATTTTTTTTTTAATTTAAATTTTAAATTTAAAAAATCCATATTACATTTTTGGTTTATTAAATTATAAACCTGGAGGCAAATTAAAAATAAAAAATAAAAAATTGCTTCAATGACTACAGTGATTGGACCAGTTCTTTAAATTTAACTTCAACTAATAAATATTAAATTAAATAATTATTTTTTGATTCACAAGTTTTTTTACATTATCTATCCCTGAATATATGCAACTCTACATACAGATGAGCATTTTTTCCATTTTTTAGTCGTCTCATATGCCAAAAAATAATAAAAAATACAAATAGTATTTTATCATTCTTAAGTGTTTTCTTATATTTTTCATTCTTCAAGAGAATTTTTAGTGTAAACAAAAGCTAAATAAAACAATCGATTGCAAGTTTTTTGAACGTGGTCAATTAGAGTTTAAAATTTTCCGCGCAACATGGTTCAAAATGGCGCGAACAACTATTATAAACACTAGAGATCATTGAATTTGGGTTCATTTCATTTCGTTTCAGCGGAAGTTTCACTCTATAATTGTAATTATTAATAAAAAAGTGTTGTCTAGTAGGAAATATATTTTATTTTACAAAGACAGTCGATTGTAATAGAATAATTTTTTAAGATTTTATGTACTTTTTAAAATAAAACGCTTTTTACTATGCCAGGGACGTCATTACAAAAAATATTAGTTTTGGAGTTTTGCACCAAAACAGCTTCTTGAAAAATAATTTTTTAATGAATATAAATAACAAATTAAGTACTAAGTAAGATCAATTTGGGTTCAATGATATTAGAAATGAAAAAATAATCTTTAGAATTGTTTGGTATGAATATCCTTCTTGGTACTAAGTATAAATTTCTATCCGCAAAAATTGGTTACTCTCAAATTGGTAATAGTCAGGTTGGATTAGTTGATTTTTATATCTGTCTTGTTGAAAAAAATTCAAACCACTCGCAAAAGTAACCTAAATACTTTTAAAAATGAATAGAAACAACGGAAACGACGTAAGAAAAATAGCTTAGAAAGTTCTAGGTTAGGATGATCGGGTTCTCGATCGTACCAGACTGTACATTCCGGAAGTGGAAATTATCGGGGGGGACGAATATTAGGATTATTGAGTAAATTAATATTATACAATTTCGCTTCTTATGTAAGAATGTGAAAAAATCCTTTTTGAAGTTAAAATACGAAATGGGTTTGATCAGAAAAGGAAATATGTAAAATCTTTGAAAGAAAGGGTTCGTCAGTTTATGATACGCACCTGGATTTTTGCAGGAGTCATCTCAGTCGCTGATTTGACATTGCAGTACCGGAAGTGATGCTCGTCGCTTCGTTACGTTTACATTCTATTCATCGCGTTCACCGTGGAAGCCATTACCCTCGTCCGCGCTAAAGCATCGTGCCATATTCCCACACGCACTCGAGAACTACCTGCGTTTTAGTAGTTATAAGTGAAATATTATGAGAGTGAAAACCGAAATGGACGACGACGAAAAGGGGTGAGTGTTTTCAATGTTTATCAGCTGCCTAGAATCTCGGCTTTTCTTCCTTGAAATCAGTCTAGCGTTCCGGAACCATTAGTTTTATTGCCCAAGATATCCAGCAGCTCGCTCTAAAATCGACTTGCTCTAAATTTCGTCCGGCATTTTTTTGTCCTCATGACGTCAGGAAATCGCGTGAAATCTTCACTTTTCCTCCTACAGGACGAGTTTCCTGGCAACATCGGGACGCGTGTTTGTGATCCCTTTTAGGATAACTATATACATTGGAGTTGGTGTTTTCGCGAAAGGCAATCAACGCCGGTTTCTCCAATCAAGTACGTTTCCCGACGTAAATTCCGTCTTAGATAACGTTCCTTAAGTGCGTCGTGTCTGGAAAGGTCTCAAGATTCGGGAAAGTACCCTGATAACTTAGCGTATTAATCATAATGGAGCTCGGGTTCGTTGGAGAAAATACCAACTTCCCGTGCGTCCTTTTATTTCATCCTTCCTGGCGAGTTTGATGTTTGCTCCAATCGCGGTAGAGATGTCGTCGGAAATGGCCAATCGGTGCAGTTACACGGCGAATAATGTATAAAGAGTCGTTCATTTGAAGTGCCGGTGATTGCCGGCGTTTTATTGCCTTCAGTCAATGCCAGATTTTGCTAAATTTCGGAGGGCACATTGAATTTCCCTCCAGGGCGATAATTATGTTTTTTTTTATATGCTTGAGTCATCCCCTAGGAAAAAAAGGAAGCTTTTTGGAGAAAAGACAAATTTCGACTTTTGTTGGTTTTCAGCGTTGATATTAGGCTCTTTGAGTGTTTGCACTATTGATTTATTAATATTTTATAATTTATAATTGGAAAAGAATTTTTGTGAGATAAGATTGTGTTCAGGATTTTCTCTTAATTATTGTTGTTTAGTGTTTGTTTTGTTACAATAATCTCTATTGTTAGTATTACGGCATTTTGGAGTCATCGATTTGGTTTAGAATTTGGAATTCTCGTATTTTATCTATTTTTCCTCAAAGTCGATTCACCTTTCACAAATTAATTTTAATCCATAAAGTTCAAATTTTCCGAAATTTTCAAAAGAATTTTTTTATACAAAATCTGAAAAGAACAAAATCCTGCATCAGATGCATGGGAAATTGGGTGCCAGTGGATTTTGTTAAGATTTATTTATTTTGTAGTTTATTAAAATAGAAGAAATTATTCAAAAGGTCTTAGTCGAATTATGACCAGTTTTTTGTTTGGGATCATTTTTCGTTAAAAAATAAAGGAACCTGTTTTGCTCCAAAATCACTTATAAATAAAAATCTCTTTCTGATTTCTACAATTTTGGAGCAGTAACTTTTTAAGCTTTGTTGTATTAACTAGATTGAAAGATAAATAAACCAATGATTAATTTATTTATCACAGTCTGAAACGTCTGAAATGATAATAGTATAGACTTAGAAGTTCTCATTTTCTAATAATAAGTTTTATATTAAAAATTTCTATTTTGCAATTTTTTTTTTGTAAATAAGTCTCTAAATTTGGTCATTATTTCAGTTTATTGGAAGATTTATCAAAGGTGAATTATTCTTATTATCATAAAAAATGGATTTAAAAATGATTAATATCTATGTACAATTAATATTTTTAGATTTTACTTAGAATTTTTTGAATTGAATTTTATAAAATTCTTGATTACTTTCAATCTTAGCAGATCAAAATTATTATCAATCAGACCAGAATCCAAGTTAAATCATTTAATTAATTTACGTATATCGTTTTACTGAAAAGTTTCAAAATTTAGCCACGACTTTTCTTACTTTTTAGAAAACTGTTTGTTGGGGGTTTGTCGTGGGAGACAACACAAGAAAATCTACAACGTTACTTTAGCCGATATGGCGAAGTTATCGATTGCGTTGTAATGAAGAATAGCGAATCTGGTCGCAGTCGTGGCTTTGGATTCGTTACCTTCAGCGATCCTGCCAATGTTTCTTTAGTTCTGCAGAATGGACCGCATCAGCTGGATGGTCGAACTGTAAGTTCTTTCTGAGTGCTAATTTTATTCCCTCTTTGAACAATGCACATATTATTTTCTAAATTGATTTACAAACTTTTTAGATTTATTTACTTCACAGACAAGGCAGATTTATAAGCTTTCTCTAAAATTGAACTGTTGAAATGAAATAATATTTTGTTGTAAAAACTAATTTATTTCAAATTTTAAAAAAATGTAAACTGGACAAGAAAGTTAAAATCTTACGCGTATCCTTTAAATTTGATTCAGATTGATCCAAAACCATGCAATCCACGCACTTTACAAAAACCGAAACGCAGTGGAGGTTTTCCTAAGGTCTTCCTCGGTGGATTGCCAAGTAACGTTACTGAAACAGACTTGAGATCTTTTTTCACTCGCTTTGGCAAGGTCATGGAGGTCGTCATCATGTATGATCAAGAGAAAAAGAAATCAAGGGGTAAGAATTCCTCCTTCATTATTGTCTAAAATTTAATATTTGATCTAATTGTGACAATCTACGATTCATTAATCCTGATTTAATCCTTCAAATTCTAATTCCAGAAAATTAGTTTATAAAGACGTTTTAATTTAAACTTTTTATTAATTTTTTTAACTTTTAAAAACTTTTTATTAAATTGAATATTCAATATTTTTGCTACTTTTACTTGTGTCACAATTAGAACAAGTTCCAGGTAATATTTCACCATATTCCTTTAATTAATGGACGATTTTTATATTATATTTAAAAAAACGAAGTCAGAATTGTTATAAATATTACACAATTCTAAATGTTATTCAAATAACATTGTTGGCTTCATTGATATGCAAATTATTAACCGTTAAGCACAACTTTTATATTTATCGTTTGCAAGGTGTTTAAAAAAATCTTAATATAAGACTTAAGGTAGTTAAATTATATAAAATACTCGTAATCTCTAATCTCAACCTACGAAGTTGTGTTTTCTTTTAATTAACTCGATAATTCCTAATTTAAATATATATATATCCAGATTTATCTTTTTTTCCTTTTCTAATATTAAGATTACGTTTAGCCTACTTCTAAGACTGGTAAATTGTTGTTTAAATAATTTGACAATAGTAAATATACATAGGATTCTCTATCATTCTTAAATTTTCAGCGGATTTGACTGATGCGTTTTTTATATTTAGTAGTCCACATGAATATTAAAGTATTCGGTTAAAAACGTCTTTGTAATAATAACTTAGAAATACGTCACGTTATGAGGGATTACAACACATTACATAATTTGCGTTTGTATTAAGTATAGCTTAAGTTTTCAATTAGGCTGTGTTGTTGCAAGTTTTACGTACATAGCTTAAGAGGGTTAAGCTGCGGAGGTCAGTTGTAAATTCTATTTAGTTTCAACATGCTGCAATCTGTTTAGAAAATTTGGTCTCATTATTGAATTTGAAATTTTTTCTGGACTTCAATTTTTATTTTCTTTAGTTTAAAAGATTTTCAGCTGCCATTTTCCATTTTCAGTATTAATAAAAAAAAAACTACTCTGAAAAAAATGGTCAGCTCTGCCAACTATTTAGTTTGTAAGATATGATACTGCTATTTTATTAGTTGCAACCATTTTATTAGTTGCTAGTACTAATTGAATAGTTACTGCAACTAATACAATGGTCCCAACTAATCAAATAACAGTAATAACTAATAAAATAGCAGTTCTAACTAATAAAATAGCAGTGTCATATCTTACGAACGAAGTACTTGGTCCAACCAATCAGATACTTATCAGAATATAATACTTATTATAACTTATCAGACAAGCAAATCTTAAGCAGTTACTTTCTGTTTTCTGGAAATTAATGTATACGGAAAAAATCGGAAATTTCTGTATTACTCATCGTTCAATCATTTTATTTTTTTCCTGATAAGGTCCAGATAAATTCAAGAACAGACCAAGAAAAAATTATAGTAATATTTTACTTAAAGTTTCGAATTCTCATAATTTTTATTTAAAATAACTGACAACTTCGGATTCGTATTTTTATAATTCAAAGTAATGTATGTAATTTGGATAAGTGACTATCTGGTTATTTGTGTATGCAGTTTTACCGTCACTGCGTAACCTTATCGGTTACTGGTACAGCCTGACATCATTGGATAAACAATACATTCTAGATTTTTGTTTACTCGACGTTATTCGGTTGGCTTAGATTCTTGACTTTAGTAGATTTTTTCAAGTTAGAAATATTTGTAATTGGACTATTAGGTGAAAGAAAGGGAATTTAGAATGCATAAATAAAATTTCTCCGTCGAAATTAGACTGACTATAAAACGTGGTAACCGTATACAAAAAAAAAACAGTTGTGATTTGGCTCACAATTGAATAATTTAAGATAGTATTTACTTGGAGGAATATCCTATTGGGCAGTTTGATAAACAATATGTCACGTTTGGACGACAGGATTTGGATTTCTCAGCTTTGAGGATGAAGATGCAGTGGACCGATGCGTCGCGGAGCATTTCGTCAACCTAAATGGAAAACAGGTATAGCATATATTTATTTATAAGTTGAAGGGTTTTGAAGGATTATAACTTATGTCCTTGTTATGATCATTTAAGTAGATAATTTTGCGGAGCAATAAATTGGAAATTATGAAATATGATCGTTATACTTGTATTATATAAAGTAAGATGTATGTAACAGAAAAATGCCATAAATCTTTCAAAAAAAACTGTAGTAGAAATTTTAATATGAAATCGAATTTTAATTTGAAGAGCTTTAGGAATGAAGCGTCAATAAGGAAAGGGGAAACTGTAAACAAGCTCAGTTTTGTAAATTAAAAATACTTTATCAATTGAAGTGTTTTTAATCCAATCATAGGTTCATAAGATGAGAGATATAATTTTTCTCCCTAACACAACAAAAACTAAGGACTTAAGAATGCAGTTTCCCTGAAAACTTGTTTTCAGTAATGTAAGAATTCCAATTCAACTTATCAGTTTCTGGAAATAGAATATCCTAGAAATATAAAAAACGGTTAGGCTTAATTTACTTAGATACTTTTAGTAATTATCTATAAATCTATATAGAGTTTGAAGTAGAATATTTATATTAAATATTATATAAGATCTCTATGTTATTCTAGATATATTTAGAATAATGGTCAAAATTCATCGCCGTAAAAACTACAATTCTTTTTATACAGGGTGAACAGCTTTTAATATTAGGTGTTTTTATCAACTTTTGAATGGTTCATTATTTTTTTATGTGTATTTCGATCTTCATTTCCTTTATTCTAAGACTTAACGCTTATTAAATATTCAGATTTTATGACTTTACAGTTCTGGGTAATAGTAATGACATGAGCATTTGATCCATGTTCAACATATTTCAATTTGGAGACATGCACGTTTTTACCAAATCTTGTGAAGTTTACTTTTGATTTTGATTCTCTAATCTGGATTTTAATCAGTTATTTTATACATTGCTTCACACGATTTGAGTACCAAAAATTCAATCGACATTTTTCTGTGTATTAAAACATGAGAGAGCGAGATGCATTTGATTAGAACTTTGCTAGTCTTTTTTCTTTTAAGTTGGAATTTTGAAAATCTGAGATTATAAATGTAGGATGACAATTTACATTAATTATAATTGAAGCGTGCTCTACCATAGTGCATTATGCGCCATTCGGACGATTTTACAAGAAGTTCAAAAAACTGAAATCCTGCAATAATTTTGAATTTTTTATCTTAATTTCCTAACTACACTCATCGCTCGTAATAAGGCCGGCCGCGAGAATCGCGATGTAAACAACTTCGGGCGGCCCTGATTGCCCAAGCGATGGCGTCGTCGCAGGGTGCTCAAGGGGGGAGACAGAAGTAGTCAAGCGTGAAAAACCTTGAAGCCGGCCTTATTACGCGCGATGAGTGTAATAGTTACTTTTGCCTCTGCGGTCTACTATATACTGCATTTAGTTTATTTAATATTCCCTTCAGGTCCTAATTCATCAATTATATAATTTCTCAGTCACACAAAGCTGCATGTCGAATCGAATATAGCAATGTTTTACTATCAAAATTCACATACAACATTGTTTTACTAACGCTTAATACGTGAGTATAACCTAATGTTCAAAACTTCAAAAGTCGGTGAATTTTGAAGCTACATATTTTTTTTAACTTGACGAAAAAAAGGGTTTTTATCATTTTATAATTTTGGGCCAATCCAGTGACTTTCGTCTAAAGTCTAAACCAAGTTGCGACCATATTTTAAGAAAATATAAGATTCATACATTATTAACATTGGTCTATTTGGCGTTGATTTTTCGCTTTATAATGTATGAATTATTTATATTTAATTCGTAAATCGTATTAAAAGGTCCTTGGGTGCCCTTTCAACACATTTAAAAGTCTTCAAGCTAGAAAACTATGCAAAGTTACTCTCGTGATGATACAGCGATAGATAACACTTTAAATTTCTTATTCTTTTGCTTAAATATTAATTTTAAATAAAAATAATAGCTCAAAAATATATTCAAAGTGGTGCATGTCAAAATGTGTATTTTTACAGATATTTAAAGCGTTACCGTAAAAAAAGTACTTCAGATGCAATTTTGAAACTTACCAGAATTGTATTGTTACCCCAAATCTGTTTTCAATTCCACTGGAGAGGACTCCACAATTATTGTCATTTAATAGAAGTGAATCCGGGAAATTCGTATAAAAGATTAAAAACAGCACTTTTCACTAACTCGTAACTTTTTCTGGGAAACTTGAAAAATATGGGACTTGGATCATATCTAAGTTTCGTCAAAATATACACCCCTTTGAAATTTCACGAGGGTACTTTGCTTCGTTTTTAAAATAATTTAATTCAAAAGTTCACTCATAAAAAGGTTATTTTTCAAAGGATTACTTTAAGTACTGAACTTAATAAGAAAATAGTAGTACCGTTCGACTATTCCCTTTTTCTGAGTTAAATTTTTTTTTCAATTATACTATTGATTACTGTTTCTCCTACTATCTTCAGCGCATAATATAATCTATTTGTAAATAACCTTTTCGTGAGGGAATTTTTGAATTAAATTATGTTAAGAACTAATAAGCAAAGTACTCAAGTGAAATTTCAAGAGGTTATATATTTTGACGAAACTTAGATATAATCCAAGTCCCATATTCTTCAAGTTATCCAGAAAAAAGTTACGAGTTAGTGAAAAGTACTGTTTATAACTTTTATACGAATTTCCCGGATTGATTTATATTAAACGAAAATAATTAGGGACTCATTTCCGGTGGAATTGAAAGCAGATTTGAGGTATCAATAATCCTGGTAAGTTTCAAAATTGTATCTAAAGTACTTTTTTTCAGTAAAGCTTTGAATATCTGTAAAAATATACATTTTGACATGCCACTTAAAAAATATATTTTTTAGCTATTATTTTCATTTAAAATTATTATTGGAGCAATAGAATAAAAAATTTAAAGTATTATCTATCGCTGTATCATAATCAAAATAACTTTGAATAAATAGTTTTCTAGTTTAAAGACTTTAACCCGTCAGCGCCCCTGGGTGCCATGTGGCATCGCTGCGAACGCAGACGCATAATTATTTGTATCGCTCGTAATTTTGAATTTCCCGTGGCGCGACTGCTTTGTGTGTGTGTTGTGGAGGTTTCCCCACTCCTACCGAATTTTTCAAATTTTACAATTAAATAAAAAAAATTTAAATTAATTTCTGTCTGGAAAACCTTCTGGCACCCAGGGGCGCTGACGGGTCAAATATGTGTCGAAAGGGCCATTTTGCCTTCACCCAGGCACCTTTTAATACGATTTACGAATAAAATATAAATACACTGAAGCCTCGGTTTATTGCGCCTGGGGATACCACTTCCAGGAATTTTTTTCATGGGTGAAGGTCCAAGGAGATGAGAAACCTGAGCTCGGAGCTCAGTGGAATGTCGCAGCAGTCTACGCGGAGAATTCCGTCGGTTCACATCAGTTCGTTTTCAGTGTTTTGGTTATGCGTTATGTATAATAATTCATAAATAATAACCAAATGAAACTTAACAGTAATTTAAACGTTAGATTAAACTTATATTAAAAAAATATTTTTCACTCGTGACAAAAAATCAAACAGAAATAGTTCATACGGCCCTGATTTGTTTATGTTTTAGAGACCTCGGTTTAGTCAAAGGCCATTCAGGAGATCTCCAAAACCCGCAAGAAACCGAGGCTTCAGTGTAATTCATACATTATAAAGCGAAATCGGAAACTTTAATTAATAAGAGTTTAAGCGTTTACTACAAGTTGACTTATTAGTTTTTTAAAAACCTAATATTATTTCGTGTGATAATGTAAAATTTTGCACTTTCTTATCCATTTTATTTTCGAAAAAAAGTCTGAGAAAATTATAATTTTACAATCATATTTGAATTACTCAATTTCTATGTTTCAAATATGCTTTTGACTGCATGGTTATAACCTAACCTTTAAATAACAAATTTTTGGAATGTTATAAAATGATAGAAATCCTTTCTTTCGTCCAGTTCAAAAAAATGGGCTCGGTAAAATTCGCCGACTTTTTATATATAATCTTAGTTTATATATTTAACCTAAATATCTTAGGTTGTCGTACAAAAAGGTACATTGTCAAATGACTTTTTTTATTTAAAAAAAGTGCTTTAATTTTTTCACATTTAAATAAAAAAATTTTCTACCTAAACTCAAGAACCATTCAAATAACGCATTTTTTGAAAAAATAAAAAATGTCTTTTATTTGCAGTAGACATTTTTTATCTTCGCGAAAAATTATTTAATTTGAATGGTTCTTGCTTTCAATTTTTTTTTAAGTAGAAAAATACGAGATAAAAAAGGTTTTAGAAATTAAGTGCCTTATTGACAGTCTTTATTTCTCTTTTGTATCAATAGTGGCGAGATTTTTAGTATTTTTTAATTTTTAAAATAACATGCACACACTTGAACTAGAATTAATTTTTATTTGATTTTATTTATAAAATTTTCATCAATTGTTTTAAGCCTTTTTCATATATCTGTAACGATGTATTTTATTATTTTGGTATTTTATTTGACATTTGAAAATAAATATTTTTTCTCATACTTGACGTAGATTGTCCAAATTGAAGACTTTTTTTGTTTGTTTTGTCTGCTTTGTTTTTTTTTTCGTTTTTGATTTATAAACAATCTCTTTCAAACTTTCCCACTTTCCAGTTTGAAATGATTAACAAAAAATAAAAACGGAATGTTCTTAAGTAGTACATTAATTGTTTTATATTCAAAGTGACACAACGCATTATGCAGCAAATGTTAGTAAAACAGTGCTGAATATCAATGACATACAGCGATGTATGACTAGATGATATTTTCAAAACTAAAAAAATTACTTTACAAATTTTTTTTTATTATAATATGACTGCGAACGATGGGGGAATGTGCCTGGAATACGATTCCACTTCTAACTCAATTTCGACCAAATTGGTATATAAAGCACTGTTGTAGAGCACGCTTCAATGGATAATGATACTATGATTGAAAATTAAATTAAAATTAATTCATGAATAGAAATCTCGATCTCTGACACATGAAAAATGTCCAAACTGTTTTTAGCGATTGATTCTTACAGGAAGGACGTTGACTACTGCTTTCAGGTTGAGATCAAGCGAGCTGAGCCTCGGGATTCGTCAAGCAAGATGAATGATGGTCACCAGGGACAATGGGGTCCACCGCAACAGGGTGGACCGCCGATGGGAATGGCTGGGAATATGGGACCCATGGGTGGACCGAATGGACAGATGGGTGGACCGATGATGGGTGGGCCAATGGGTCCTCCAGGCAACATGATGCAGCAGTACCAGGGCTGGGGAACCAATCCTCAAGCTGGTGGTTATGCTGGTTACAGCACTCAGTATAACACTCAAGGATGGGGAGCTCCACCTGGACCGCCTCAGCAGCAGCAAATGCCACCACCGCCTCCCCAATGGGGCAGCAGCTACAACGTGCAGCCCGCAACAGCCACTCAAGGTTACGGAAGTTACGGTGAGTTATTCCACTGCAATTCCAATTTCATTATTTTGCTTCCATTCAAACATATATTAACGAGTTTTCGACACAGGCTCTTTTTTGTCTTGTGAAGCTTGATCTGGAATGCAGTGCTATCCCACTAATTCAGGAGTTAACTTAACTTTGAATTTGACACTAATAATTTCTTTTTTGGCTGATTCCATTTCAAAGCATCTTGCATAGATTTTTGGATTTCATGAAAAGTCTAGCTTAGAATGTCAAATTAATTCGGTACTTAGAAGTATATTACTTTATTAACAAAATAATGGAAGGCAAGAATTCCCTCATCAAACCAAAATGAAACTAATCGAATGTCTATACTCGTTCGAAAACTATAGCATTTCTAACTACATAAGACAATTTCGAAAACTAAGACAATTTCTGTAGTTTAAAAAAAAGATTGCTTTAACAGATTACTAGTTTTTAGGAAAAAAAGTTTTTTGAACCAACGGAGAAATACGTATCCCTGTATTTTCATTGTACAATACAAATTTCCCCAATATTATTCAAATACCAAATTAATCTGACGTAGGCTAGACATCTCTGCATGATTTGAAATGGAATCGGTCTTATTCTGATACATTTTGTCATTGCTATTAAATCAATTTTTGGACTATTTCTTTGAAATGCTTCTTTTACTGCAAAAATTAATATCAACTAATATAAGAATAATTTAATATAATAAATTAATAATTTATTTTGAACAATTTTTTGAAAAAATAAAAATTAGGTGGAGAGCACTGTTTAATTTAATTTAAATAAGCACTTTGTTTAATTTAATTTAAATAAGCAAAGTTGATATAATTTTTGGGTGTCTTTGTTGGAAACTTAAAGAGGAATTTGTACCCGCACAGTATAGTAGGATACACGTTGCGCTTGCCTCGCAGTATATTATTGACGATGTTTTGTGTCAAGATGGGTGACTACAGATTACCTCAACTTTGCATTATTTTTAAACTGTATGTCACGACACAGAGAGGAGTGGGTAGAAATTGATATTCCTTGTGTGACATTGAGTCAAAAAAAGCCAAACTATTGTTTGGGTATTTAGTAATAATTGAATTGAAATTTTTTACGAATTTTGTCGCTATTATTCCTACTGGAATGGACTTGTTGGAAATTCAACTGTTACAGCTGTACAGTTTCAACCTTTTCCTCTCTTGTCCAATGTACAAACTTAAATCTTATTAAAGGTTATAGTTTTAATATTTAACTTAACATAACTTTGGTCCTGTCCCCCTCCCCTTCCTTCCTGCTTGGACAGATTAGGTTATTTACAACTTAAATTGGAAATTGAGGATATTAATGATTAATGAATATAAAGGAAAATCACGAAAAGTTTTGAAATATTGTCATTGCTCAGATTTATGCCCCCTGGAGGAAAAATGAGGAAAGAAAATACAATAGGATAGTTTGGAATAGTGGACATGTCAATTGAAACTTTTGGGAAGTTTGTACAGTTTAAACAAAATTAAATATTTCTTTTTTGTTTATTCTCTGGAAATTCTCAACTTTTTGGCAATGATCTAGTTATACAGTTTTATGCATAAATTGTCTGAATATAGGTACTATTTTGAGATATTAAAGGTACCAGAGAAATACCCATATATTTTTTCAAAATCTTTTTCAAAATAATAAATAACAAAATAGAAAACCAAAACAGGCGCGAGCGATACAAGAAAACAATTCTTTTCTTTTTTTCTGTGCGAAACCGATTCTAAATAGTCTCTAAAATTTTTTAAAAATTCTGCAGAGACATAGTTTTAACTCAGCCCTAAATTTTCACCATTGAATGTCCACGCCAACTTCTGATTTAAAAAATTCTTACAATATATCCACAACGCGCTAAAACATCGACTTTGTATCTTAAATTTCCCAATCCTAACTAAGGAGTTACAAAGATTGAAATTAGAAGCTAGAATTAAGGGTGTTTGTTACGTTGTCAGATCTAGCAAAAGTATTTTATTTTTATATTTTTAATATCACATCTTTAGATGTGATACGAGTTGCTCCCACTTTAAAGAATGTCGCGATTGAGCAAAAAAGTGTTCAGGGGAGTGACGATGATGAATGATTTCGTGAATTGTTTAACGAACGCCCTTAAATAAACGTGATTAGAAGGCGATTAAAAAAAAAGCGGAGTGAAGGTGAGGTGTGACGGTGGTCAATGGTGACACGTGTTTGTGTGGTTAATGATCGCAGGTGGGCCGGCGGCGGCCGCTTCAGGGGGCTACGGGCCCACAGCGGGTACTGGCGGGGCTGCAGGGGGTGGGCCTGGGGGTTCCTGGAATTCCTGGAGCATGCCTCAAAATGGACCCCCTCCGGGAACCCAGCCCCCACCCCAACCCCCTCAGCCCAATTCCTCGCAGCCCAACTCCAACTCGAACCCCTCTGGCCCGCAGGGTGAGTCTTGAAGCTCAAACAAACTCAGTCAAACTCAGTCTCCTCTTTTTCCACTCTATCGTGCCAAGCCATGCTCCACTTTACTCTGTAACCTAGTTCCACAGTGACTCGACCAAATTCAAGTAAGCCCATTCCGATTTATACCTCATTTGACACGACTTACAATTAGTCTTCATCGCGAAACAAAACACTCTGGCCGTCAATTCTGAAACCCTTTATTTGGTAACGAACTGTTAACGCTGCAGTTCATTTTATGTACGCTTACATTTTATTTTACCCCTCAATGTTCTAGGACAACACGCTGTGAATTTAATTTCTATAAGCACAGCAGACACTTCCTTGGGTTCAAACGCACTTACGATGTTTTCCTGCTTTAAAGATTTTTGCAAATTAGTTTTGTGTCTTCACTGAAAAAAATTGATCTCTTGATGATCTTGTATGTGCAATCTTTTTGAAATCACTTGCTCCTTGAAAAGAAATTATTTAATTGGAAATTGTATATTTAGGAATACCCTTTATTTTCAGGATTGATCTTCTATGTGCAATCTTTTTGAAATCACTTGCTCCTTGAAAAGAAATTATTTAATTGGAAATTGTATATTTAGGAATACCC
>JBAGKK010000483.1:108992-136014 GCA_037177015.1 Euceroptres primus | reverse complement strand
TACTCTTCTGTCAAATAAGAATTCTACCCTCCTACGAAATTGATTATATAAATAATTAAACTATTTTCTCCTTTTTTCTAGATTTTATTGTCTTCTTTTTTCTTACCATTTTTCGAGAACGATTATATTCGTCATTATACAATCGAGCACCGTTTTTGCGATACTGAGGCATCTTTTTCGTTCCATGAAGGATGAGCGTAAAATCCCCCAAAGTTCCATTATTTGTTGCCGGACCATTCTGCACAAAATGAAATCTAGTGCGTAAATTTACAGAAATAACTGCAAGTGGGTTGATCATAAATTCATATTGGAAAATAATACGATGAGAATTTATTACTTTTTGCTGTGTTTCTCTCTCTCCATTGTCCACAATTAATTGAACTTTCAATTATTCAAGTTGTCACAGGAAAATATTTATGTATTATTTCATTATTTACCTCGTCCAATATGTCAAGAGACCAAATTCCATGGGGATCCTCGCCCCAAGTTGCTACCGACATGAATTTCCACTTTGTGAAACCTTCGGTTGATTTGTCCAGATTTCTGGGACTCAAGATCTGTACTTTTGTATCTGCAGAAATTGATATTAAAACTATACTTATATCTAATATTTACACTATTTTATGTTTTTAATTTAACAATTTTTCTCTGGTTTTTGTGCAATTTAATACATAATCTCTCTTGTTTTTTTTTTTTTAGAAAAAAGCAAGCTGGGAAGTACAGAGCAAAAAGAATTTTGATTCGAAGATAAATTCTGCAGCGGAAGCTGCATGTCAAGTTGTTGAATCGAGAAATGCACGATTTTAGTCAGAAGTAGAACTGTGATAACAGTTTTTTTCAAGTACCCACTTATCTTTCACTCCTCATATTTATTCAGAAAAAAAGTGCTATTGACTCAATGAAATACTTTTCATTGATGGAAAATTTATTTAGTTAATTTAACATTTGAAGTGCAGTTAATTTTCACTGCGTTTCCATTGTTCAATAAATTTAAATTCATAATTAACGTGAAAATTAAATTGAAAATGCAGAATCATTTTAAATTTTGTTTTTCAAACAAATATTACATAAATAAAGTAACAGTAAGATTTTAGCAAAAGCTAGAAGGAAAGTGCGTGTCTCAGTTATTGATTCTTGTTCGTGTGAAGCATGCGTGTTATTAAAAAAGTTACTTTTTATATCCACAAAGTTTGCGAAAACGAGTCCGAGGAAGAAAGAATTCTATTACCTCTTTATGTACACAGAAAAAAATTAAGTGAATTTTTAACTCGATTTTATTTCTTTCATTCTTCGACAAATTTATTTTAAGTATAATAATAATAATAATAATAATAATAATAATAATAATATAGAGCTCAAATATTAGTAAGTTAATAAAAATAAATAAAAAAAATGAAACTCAACAGTGGAATAAACAAAAAAAAATAGAAAATGTTATTTTTCTTTTTAAAGTTCAAATTCAAATTTTTGATATACATGTAAATTGGAGGAAAATGTTTGAAATCAAGTATACCTGAAGGTGCTGTCAAATGCATCTGGAGAGAACCTCGAATGCTATATCTGATGTTCGTTTCAACTTGTACGTGTTCCAAGAAATCTATATCATTCTCAGAGTTAACATCTTCATTCACGTGGAATTTCAAAATTCTTCGGATTCCGTAGACAAGAGTTGAATTGTGTCTAGAAAATATTCAAGAGCTTGCATGCAGAAATATTGCTTGAATTGAAAGAAAATAAGTTCTCGAAAGAGTTTCACGTCCATTTACGTAATGTTTACTATGTAAACAATATTTAACATTCAGGACAACAATTTGTTCTATTTTTAGAATTGAAATTGAGTATCTTTTTAATGCCAAAAATGTTAAAAGTATTTTTGATGGAAGCAAATATAATTCTCTAATATTTAGGAAATTATTTAGAAGGTAATTTATCAGTAACTACACCCTTCTCTGAAAGGGTTTCCACTTCACAGGTGTGGTTATCGATTATTGGGTGACTTTATACCTGAATACTCTGTCATATGTAATTACTTAAACATCCTCTCAAGGGGTATACTATATATCCCTTTATTATAATTATAAATTTATTATTATCTGTTCAATGACATTGAAATTTATATAAAATTTAATCCAATATTCTTTGAAGAAAAAAGGTTATAAATTTGGAACGAAAGTTGTGAAAAACGTCTTTTTCAATTTTTCTATAAATGAAGATTATAAATTAGAAAAAGCTTTGAAAAAACTCTGGTTAAATAAATAGTTAAAGTAATCTTTTTAGAAACTTTTATCAATGTAAATTTCCATTAAGGAAACGTAAAATTTATAAGTCGTCTAATAATTCCTGATAAGGGGGATTTCGAGAATTAAATATTCTAGAGATATCCACTTTCATTTCATCCCTTATTGCACCGACGATATAAAGTGAAGTGTTCTTGACGTCTCGTTAAATTTAACGAGTTGAGTGGTGCTAGACATCTAGCTACTAATTTCAAGATGACTCACACAAGCATCCTGGTACTATTTACTAGACATAAATGTCTTCAGGAATATATTATAAATTCTGAAATTCTAAGGTTAAATCTTTGCGTTATTGTCCCTTAAGGTAATACTGCAGCCTGCATCTTAGCATATTTCAGAGGTAAAAGATAATTTAATGATTAATTCTTGGTAGAAAATTAGAAATCTAAATTTAATAAAAAATTTTAATTACTTTTAATTTCATTTTTAATTCTTCTGAAATGCTATGAATACTATGAATCTTCAGAATTAATATTGCCTTGAAAGGATTTCTGAAACGATTTCCTAAATGATTTACTGAGTATCAGTTGTAAACTTACACTGCATCTGCTCGAATTTCCCTGATATTCTTGTTCGGTACCGTAGTCCAATTATAACTAGCAACCACTAGAGAATAAGCGTTCATTAATCCAAATCCGAAGCGAGGATTGAACCAAAATCCAGCAGAGTTTTTAAACCACCCCGAATTGTCGCTAAAAAATATGAACATAATTTTTATGTATTTCTTGGAAAAAGAAACTTAGTATTAAAAATTATTTTGTATAATAATGAATACAATAATTATTTTTTGTTATTTATTTCTTTTACTTAATTCATTTCAAATTGTAAGAAATATGGAACAATAACAAAATTAAGTATTAAAGTACTTTTTTTCGTTTGTGAGATGATTTAAGAATCAGGAAAATCTTAAGCTTGTGATATTACAAAAAGTGTTTGTTATAAAAGACTTTCGATTTATTGCCTGCAGTTTTTGTGAGATTATCTCGGAGTAATTTGTCGATTGGATGAAGCAGTAAAGGAGTCTGATTTTCTTTCAGAACCAGATTCACAAGTTAAGAGTTCGATTTTTCTGCCCCATTTATTATCAAAGAGGAAGTTTCGATAGCAAAAACATTTTATGTAAAAAATCAGTTTTTTTGTTTTCAGACTTAAAAACAAAATCTTATTTTGAGATTCAAGTAATTTTGTTCTTCATTATCTCAACTTAATATTTTGTTTTATGCAAATAAAATTTTTAAAACTTTAATTTAATGTAGAAAATTGCTTTCTGTTTAAAAATTTTTAAAAATATAACTTTGCAATGCAAGTTTTTGATGTGAATTATTTATATTTGTATTGAATAGGATGCTGGTGCAATTAGAAAGAGAGAAGTGGATCGTTTGCTGAGTTCAAGAAGGCGTTTATTTCATGGTTGGTTTCAATGTTAGTAGGGGTTTTCCGTTGAAATTCATTGACCCAATTTTCTTCGAGTACACCTGAATAAGAATGGCGTGCCTCTTTAATTTAAGGTACCACACCGAGGTCGAGGGGTAAAGTGTGAAATGAAATTTAAATCGCTACCTCAGGGGACTATATTCCGAAGTCGAAACTATAAGATGTTGAATGTCTCTCCAGGTCAATTCTTTGCTGAAAAAAATGCACAGCCTATATTTATTATTCAGTCTACAATAAACTACAATTAAACAATTTTTAAATATCTCTTTGTATTAATTTAGGAAATTAATACAATAGTGAAATTAGAAACAGTTGCAATTATAATTCTTGTGCTTGCAAAGTTAAAATGAAATAAGTAAATTATAATGAATAAAATGAAAGTAAGTAATATGAAAGTCAAATAAATTTTCAGTGATCAGAGCATTTGGAATTTTCAGGAGAGTAAAAGTTAATGGATAAGTTTTTTGTTACTATAGAAAGTTAATTTTAAATAGTGTATGCTCGTATCGAATTCTCTTGGAGCATTTTGAGTAAATTAACTGTTGGAATCAAATTCATGAAGTTAGTTGAGGAAAACTGTTTCTAACTTAATCATCACATGTTCAACTTAGTCATGTTCAACTTCTAACTTAGTAAACGTTTCTAAACATTCTCTAAACTGCTGTAACTGAAACTGCCCTTCACTCAGAATGAATCTAAAATCAAGAGATTAATAATTTATCAATAGACAATTATTGCTAAACAAGAAATAGCAATAATTCTTTGTAAATTATTTGTTTTAATAGTAAAGTTATTTTTTAGTGGTAAAAAATAATGCTTACTTTACTTGAAGGGCTAGAGCTAAGATTCCTGCAGCTAATGGGGCAGAAGCTGATGTTCCAGTATGCTTGATAGTGCACTTATTTTTCAAATCTGTCGTTACCTAAATATCAAAAAATTTTCTTTTAAAATTCTTTTAAGTAAATTCTTTTTAAAAATTTGGCTTTAAAAATTCTGAAAAAAATAACTGAATTATTTTTAAGTTTAATTAATTCATTTAATGTTCTTTCGATTTAACTATTATTTTTCTTAAATGTATGAAAATTTATGGAAATATGAGCAAGATATAAGGGAAAATTTCTTTTTTTCTGGGATGGAAATATTTTATTGGAAAGCTCACAATCATTTGATCGTGGTAAGCTCCACTGCTATAGGTTGTTGCAAGGGTGGCTGAGCATCTTTCACCATACCAAGGAAATCTTCTAGTTTGACTCGCGGATCCTACAGCCACTGTGAAAATACTTCCAACATATCCGTCACATCCACAATCGTCGGACTTTAATCCTCCATTTCCGGAAGCCCATACGTATATACTACCTTTTCCTTTACGACCCTGAAAGACAACTTTTTTTATGAAGTCTATAAAAAATATTTTTACAGTGAGAAGAAAACTTTTCTGGCATCCTCACTTATATTCTTTAAAATTTTTTTATTACTTTATATGCCATTTCAATTTTGACACTATTAGATTTATTTATATTCAAACAAAATATGTAAACGCTTAAACAAAGATAATGTTTTATCACTGTTGCAATGTAGTAAATATAAAATGTAATTTCTGTTATGATTTATATAAAGGTGCCTTTTATCGAACAAACATCACGTTGAATCTAAAAAGGAGTATAATGTTTGACTTTCATTAAGAAAAGTAAAGAGCGCTTTTCTCTTTAGAGTGAGAAAAGTTTCGAGGTCATTGTCAACACATGCGTTTCACATTTGGTACTATTTGCTTGCACATTTTACTGTCATGTATGATATGCATAAACCTCTTTAATTAAAATCTAATTAAATTTCATGCAATCTTGGCAGTGAAAATATTAAAAAAAAGATAAATTCTCAATCATGAATCTGCATCTTAATTAAAATTCTGATTCTAAATTGTAAATTGACTGTGTATAGATGGTAAAGTCGGAGAGAACTATCGACTCGCTTGACTGCACTTTAAAATTGGGTTTTCTTTCCGCAGTTTATTCAATTAAAATTTTAGGTTAATAGCTTTAATAGCTTTCTCAGTCTCTATAATAAAATTTTTAGCGTGCACTTTTGATCATGATACATTTATGAAATATTAGAAAATTATGATACTTATAAAATGTAAATTGAGTTTACCAACACTGCGAAAAAAATCCTTTTGAATCTATAGCATATGTGTGAAAATAAGAAAAACGTCAATATTTACCTAATATTCTTTGTTGAAAAAAATATTTCAAATTTTTTTTCTAATAGAAACAGAAACTAACAGAAAAAAAAATCATTTTTTGTTTGTTTGTATGCATCTTAAATATAACGAAAACAGTAAAGAGCAAGATTAAGAATCGTATTTCGAATTTATTTATGTTCTTTATTAACCTTTCTAACCAACGTAACATGTATTTCAAAATCTCTAGCTCTTAAAATACATGATTGGACTATAGAGAACGAATTAAATATATATTTCAACATTTATTGCAAATCAATAATATCGTAATTACATTAAATCAGAATATGAATTTTCTAAAAAGAATCTATTTATATTTTCGTTAACCTATTTGAAAATTATTATTCTTTTCAAACAAAACGACTAATAAACCAGGAGATAGTGACAGAACAACTGGAATGATTAGTTCGTGTATGCCAATTTAAGTGCTGATTATTATAGATATTTATCGAATTATGAGCAAATAAAATGAGACCACTCGCTTACACTAAAAGTATAATTAAATTATCAATTTTTAAGCAAAAATTGTTGTTCTTTAACGATTAATTAGCGTATGCAAAATGGTTGTTGTGAAAGTTTGAACAAAGTTAATCCAGCGGAAGCTAATTTGTATACGGTTTCCGTGTGTATGAAACCTTGAAATAATTAATGAAACTTGCAAAAAATAAACTTTTAAAAACAAGTAGTTCGCGTATGCCATTTTACAGTATTATTATTTTTGTTATGTAAATCATGAAAAAGCTCTTGGCATACGATTATGGCGTGTGCATGTGTTGGTTGTATTTTTCCGAAATTGCATTTTTTTTCTAATAACACGGAATGATTAGTTAGTGTATGCCATTGGACTATGGGTAAGATATTGTGTAAATATGCGCAAAAAAAGAATGGCATACATACATACCAGCTTTTTTATTTTACAGACAGAGGACTCAATTCAGAAGAGAAATAAATAATTTTTGGATTTTTAAATCATTTTCTACTTACTAATTATCATTGCTGTAAAGTTGTACCTTTTTGTACCGCTGATCTTCTAAATAGGTACAACTATTGTTTTTTATGTTTTAAATGAATAAAAAAATTTTTTAATACTTAAATCCTATTTAGAATTACTAAATAACTATTTGAGAATACTTTCTGATGATAAAGTATGAAAAAAAAGTTTAATTAAGAAATTCAAATTAGTTTGAGATTTATAAAATAAAAAAATAAAGCAATTAAACATCAACATTAATATTAACGAAATATATTTTTAGAAGGATCTATAATTTGTTTAACATCCATCTAAGATTCTAAGGTCACATTTAATCATTTAATTTACTGGCCACCACCAACTGAGCAATTTAACTGATTTATAATCTATCTTGGAAACAAAAAATTAGCTCTATATTACAATAATAATAATTACAGATAATTTTCTAGAGATAACATTTTCTCTTATAATTCTGTCATCGATTGAGCTGCAAAATCAAAAATAATAGAAACTGAAAAGTGAGTTTAGGTTTCTGACAGGTATCCTCATATTTTATACAGTTATATTTCGAAAACTATCAATTATTGTGAAATATTATTTCAACTTAGCTTTTTAAAAAAGAAATAATTGAAAAAAAACAATACTCGACTGCGCAAAACTGAAAAATTAGCACATAGCATAACTTGTTGAACCAGCCGAATTGTATCGCCGATCTTCGAATTTTCATATAATCACCTTTGAATTAATTATTTTATATTATTATTATATTAAACTAATTACACAGGCACACTTTTTTTGTGTGCCTATATTATTATTAGTGCGCAAATAGCCCCACTTTGCGGTGCGCCAATACAGAGCACGCTATGGGGTAAGGCAATTTTACCATTGACTTTATTATTGTTGTATAAAGTCTTGTACACGCTGGATTCGTATGTCAATCGCCAAATCATTATTTCATGCTATTAATTTTATAAAAATGAAATTGGCATACGCTAATTAATTGTTCAAAAATTATCTAAATTTTTGCAACATTCATATTGTTTTTTTATAAGGTTCTACAAGTCAGAAACGTATGCTAAGGATTATATTAACATTTGACCATATAAACTTTGTACTAAATCCCGTTTCAAGTACGAACTAATCATTCCGAGTTATAGGAAAAAATAATGTAATTTCGAAAAAGTACAACCAACACATGCACACGCCGTGATCGTATGCCAAGTACTTTTTCATGATTTACATAACAAAAATAATAATTCTGTAAAATGGCATATATGAACTACCTGTTTTTAGAAGTGCATTTTTTTGCAAGTTTCATTAATTATTTCAAGGTTTCATACACACGAAAACCGTATGCCAATTAGCTGTCGCTGATTAACTTTGTTCAAAGTTTCACAACAGCCATTTTACATACGCTAATTAATCGTTTAAAATGAACAATTTTTGCTTACAAATTGATAATTTAATTATGCTCTTAGTGCAAGTGAGCAGTCTCATTTTATTTGCTCATAATTCGTCAAATATCTATAATAATTAGCACTTAAATTGGCGTACACGAACTAATCGTTCCAGTTTTTCTGTCACATCTTCTGGTCTATAACTTCATTCAAGATATAGTAAGATGGTCGTAGGACACGATGACAATAAATCAATGAAAAGGAATTCTTTCTTATAGGTTACTTCTTTAATATAAATTTGTTTAAATTGCGAACTTGTAAGAACAAATAAGTTTTTACGGACAATATTTTCATGTATAACTTACTTTATTAAAAGTGCACTTATCTGAGAAAAACGCGGGACACGATGACATTACAAAGATGTACGGCTTTCGAAATTTCGTGAAATTTGTTAATTTCTGATTTTATTTACAGTTTTGACAGATTTTCAGATAAGCAAATTGTAAAATTTACGTCAAAATTCACTTTTTTATGGTTTAAATGTGGAAAACTACTATTTTCATTAAAAAATCCGACGAAATGTGTTTCTGGACACGATGTCCAAAACTGAAATTAAAATCTGAGGATACATGAAAAGCTAGGTTTCTTGAAATTGAAATTCATCAAACGATTATTAACTTTTCTTATCGTTAGGAGTAATAGAGAAAAGATGCTTCCCAGAAAAGATTCCAATTTTACTTTAAAAGTCTGCAAAAAGGCTTTCGAATACTTATAAATATAATCAGGGACAAGGGACACGATAACATTTTCAGATATTTGAAAGATTTTACGTGTATTTTAGCAATATATAGATAAATTTGAGCATAGGACATTGTAGTGTGGCTCGCGTGCTAAAAAATCCTTATATTCAAAACAGGATATTTTTAAGAATAAGAGCGTAATTTTCTCGGGACACATTTTTGTCGACTTTTTTCATTTTCACCCATATGCTATTGTGATCTGTCAAAAGTAGATGCTGCTGATTTATAATAATATGCTATTGAATTTACAGTATCAGTGTTGATTCAAAAACGATGAACTTTGATTCAAAAATGGTAGATTTTTATTCAAAAGCGTTCCTATGAATTCCAGAGCATATTATTTGAAATCTATAGCATCTGCTTTTGGCAGATCAGAATAGCATGTGCTATAGATTCAAAAGTATTTTTTCTCAGTGAAGAAACTGAAAATCTAAATTATTTAATTAAATAAACTTAGAGTTTAAGTACCATTTTTAAGAAATATTTCTTTTTAGTAAATTTTTTTAAATTTCTTTTTTTTATCATTCTAAAAATCCACTTTATAAGAGTTTCTCATAAATTATTTCTCTGATGAAAAGTCTAGAAAAATCCCTCTAAATTGACTTTTTTCATACAGTAGCTGTATTTCAGGAGCATATTAAAATTTCAAAGCATGAAAAGTTGCTTGAATTAATTTTTATATAACAGGTCATAGAAAACAGGACTAACCTGTTTGACTCCCCTTTCGAGAGCCTCTGAGGCCAATCTGCCTGGTGCTTCTAAACTTTTTCCATCGTCTGCTGGTCCCCACGATGCTGTATAAATATCGACCAATTCTAACTTATATCCAAGAGCTTCACCTTCGACCCGGTCGTTAACAACCCCGTCTAGCATTTTAATACCACCAATTGATGCCTCAAAAGCCACCCCAACTCCGCATTTTTTATTGTCAGCTTCCATCGCTATTTCTCCAGCACATCTGGTCCCATGTCTGTTCAACCCTGAATTGTCAATATCCTTCAAATATTATCTGAACGAAAGCATTTCAATGTAAATTTTACTGAACTAACTGTTTACACTGGGAAAAATATTTGTTTAATTAAATTAAAAGTATGGGTTAAACGAAAATTGAATCAAAAATATAGACATTTTTTTAAACAAAGGATTAGTTTGGTTTAAACAAATGTTGTTTGATAGATTTAATAATTTTGATAAATAACTTTGATAAATTCAGATACATTTTTTTATAAATTTGATACACACTAACCTTGATAAATTCAAATACATTTTTTTAAATTAAACAAATCATTGTTTTCAGTTATAGACTGTTAGAAAATTCTTGAAATTTCAACATTTACTGTGATTCAAAATTCATTTACTTGTGGTTGAAATCTCATTTATTGGGGTTGAAAATTCATTTACTTTTGGTTGAAAATTGATTCAGTTATGGTAATAAATGTTATAAAACTTCAACTAAAGTAATTGAAGTAATTTAAACAGTGTTCAATAAATTATTCCTTAAACTTATGCCTCTTTTAATATCATGAAAACATTTACTTTTTACATTTGTGGAAGTCATTTAAAAAGACAATTGTTCTAGTACCATTTGCTAATTCTTAAAATACACTTTAAATTCTAAAATACACGTAAAATACACTTTATTTTCTAAAATTAATGAATTTTTTGAAACTATTTTGGTAAAGATTTAAAATTAATTTTAAATATCTACAACTTGCTTTGAAATCTTTTAAAAATAAACTACCTTGGCTTGTTTTACACTTTTCTATTTTATTTCTCTTTTTTCTACTTTATCTCTTTTCCTGCTTTATTTTTGAGTTCCGCTTTCGTTAATGTTAAAGGTTTGTTTCCACTTGTTTTTTCTTATAAGATTTATTCTTTTATCTGCTTAATCAAAGCACCATATTCCATTCCAGATAAAGTCAATTAAGCTAAGGAAACTCAATTCATCATACCTTGGAGCTCTCTTTAACCATGATCAAAAGTATCTAGCAATATGATATTCAAGTAAGATACCTGTCAATTCATAACGAGGCATAGGATCGTTATCTCTCTCGTTGATATCATAACTGATTTCGGGATCCTGGTAAATAATTAATAATAAAAATCATTATTACTTTTTAGGGAAATCGAAAAATGGAATAACATTATTTATTTGAAGTGAAACAAGATAATCTATTCCATAATATTCAGAAATTGATTGAATAATATAATTAAATATTACAGTTTAAATTTTAAAAAAATCACAATCTATCATGATTAGTCAATTGATAAATTGACCTTTTAACATGAAGTCAATGTTCGAAGTGGCAAATAATGCAATCTTATGATATTTTCAGGGAAGTTGCTAACTATTTAAAATAAGAAGGTCCATTTTTCAAAAATAATACATTTGTGGACATCTGTGAGAGAATTTTTGAACTTTTTGAAATGAAGAAAACCTACGTAGTTGTTTCGAAGATCATCGTGGGTATATTCTAGTCCATCATCCAGAACTGCAACCCTTATCCCACGACCTTTTACCCCCAGTCGATACAAGGGTACAACATTCAGGTCCAGTTTAGGGAGGTCTCTGTTTGATCTTGTATCTTGCTGAATCACAAGATAACAAAAATATTGGTAAAAGGAATGATAAGTTAGTTCAGATAAAAGTTACCATCCAATGTTATTTATTTAAAAAAAGAAATTAAACAAATTTTTAAATATTTTATTAAGTAAATTTTTAAATAAATTTATTTACTTAAAGAATAAAAAATCAATAATTTATAGTATAATTTCCAGACATAAACTATTTCTTATCTCACAAATAATCATTTTTGATCTATAAATATATGTACGTATTGATTCTTGCATTTTTCTGAATAAATAACTTTCTATAATAAAATTAATACCAACATTTTATTCTTCATAAAATATATATTTTAATTAATGGAAAGAATCCATTGAATTTAATTTTATTAGACTGAGTGATGAAAGTCGTTACCAAATACCATTCTTGATCCCAAAGTTCGTCGTTGAACAATTTCACATCTCCTGCTTCATCCGTTGTCAGACTATTCAGTTTTGGTTTATTTTTATCAATTTCTCTCGAACATTCACCATGGCAGCCAGAAAGACTGGAATTGAAGGGCAGTCGCTTTTCTCTTATCAAGGGCTTTTCTGATTCTGGGTCGTCCAACTCAACGTAATCCCTCTTATGGCGGATAATAACTTTTTGTTCTTCTGCCCACACGACCTGTGTTTGAAAATAAAAATCAATGACTTCGGAAAAAAAGAAAATTATAAAAATTTCATCTCCTTTAATTTAAAATTCCTATATTTCGATTTTCACTTACTTTTCCTCTAGAGTCTAAATTTTTCAGCGAGTGGGAAATTCCTCTTTTCCTTTGATCTGAATTTTTGTTTTTGTGCCATAAGTATGTATTTTGAAACCCAAGCACCTAGAATGAAAAAAATGAATTATTTAATTCAGATGAAAAATTTTCCCTGGTAAGTGACTTTTTGAACCAATATCAATGGGGGTAGAAAATATTAAAAATATTTAATCGCTGCGGAATTTAAACCGTATAATAATACATATTTAATTTAAAGTTAATAAAAATATTAAAATTATCTATATTTATTTAAGTGTATTTAAACGTGTATTTTTTATTTTAAAAACATTGTTATTTTCTAATTAAATTATTATAACAGGGATGTAGAGACGTCGCGACGTTTCACCCTTAAAAATTCTGTAAGGGACGCTTTTACCAGGATAACATAAACATGAAGGTACTACTTTTCGATATTCAGTTGAAGGTCTAAAGGGTGTAGCGTTACATTTTTATTATCTGAGTGCCCAGTGGCTTTTGTAGGGCGTCCACATGTGGTGTCAAGGCGTCGATACCGTCAGGTGGACACGGCAGTGAATGGTGCCTTTGTATAGGTATTGAGGGGACCACGATATTTGTGTAACGCCAGTCACATATGGCTCGTTTTTGTCCAAACACCTCCTAGCTCTTTATGGGATTTCTCTACTTTATGCTCCTCGTAACTATACGGAAAAAGATGTCAAATACATTTGGCATCAAGTAATATATAAATTTAAAAAATTGTACATAATGTAAATAATTTTTTTGTATTCAAATTAGATTATACTTTTTACAGATTTCAAGAGTGAAATAAACATTTGTACAATGATTTGATCCAGGACTAAATTTAGTAGATTCTTTTCCAAGAATTATTTACATTATTAAAAAATTATAATGATTGCCACAAAAAGATTGATTAATATATTTTTTAATATCTGGCAATGAGTAAAATAGGTTCTTAAATAAAAACACATTTTTTTAAAGTTTCGAAGTTTTAGATGACTCCGTTTAGAAATTATTAATTAAAATGTATTAAGATAAAAACATCAAAGACCTAGTGGAAAAAAATACTTTTGAATCTATAGCATAAGCTATTGCGTTCTGCCAAAAGCAGATGCTATAGATTTCAAATAATATGCTTTGGAATTCATAGCATCGCTTTTGAATCAAAATTCACTATTTTTTAACCAAAGTTTACCATTTTGGAATCGAAAAGTGATTCTGTAAATTCTATAGTATATTATTTTAAATCAATAGCATCTGCTTTTGGCAGATCGCAATATCATATGCTAGAGATTCAAAAGTATTTTTTTCTCAGTGCAGAAACGTAAATAATCTCCATTAAAAATGTCTTGTCGTGACGATCATGAGTACAAAATTGAAAAGAAAATGCTAAATAATATTTTTTAAAAATCTAAACTATTGAGATATATAGAATTACTTATAGATTTATTACTTATAGAATTACTTATATATAGATTACTTAGGGTAATCGGTACAATTGTTGGCCTCTCCCCTCCCCCTTTCCTTAAAATATACTTGATTAAAAATATCCCCATTAAAAATGTCTTGTCATGATGATCATGAGTACAAAATTGAAAAAAATGCTAAATAGTACTTTTTAAAAATTTAAACGATTGAGATATATAGAAAACACTTAGGGTAATCGGTACAATTGTTGGCCTCCTCCCCCCTTTTCCTTAAAATATACTTGATAAAAAAATATTTTCAAATAAAATTATTGATAAATAGTACAAGATTGTTATCGGTATACTCTGAGTTGTTTATTAGTAGTTTTATTTGCGTGCATTTTTTAATAATCGTACAGTTTGAAGGTGGTCAATCATTGTTTAAGGGCCAATCATTGTACCGACTACCCTGTATTGAATTTAAAAATATAATAATATTTTGCTATACCACATGAAAAAAATGTGAGTATTGGTTTTTTCAAAGCAGTTGGTCGCTTAGGTACCTAAATTCCAAGATTTCCAAGATATCTTTCCAATAATAATTTATCTATGTTGACACGGAATTACTTTTTATTATTATTTTTTTCATAAATTGTTGAAGTATATCCAAAGGTCGTGTTTACTTGGCCAGCTTTCTTGGACGACTTGCCCAATCGAAGCAAATTGGCTATTCGTCCAGCTTTTTTAAATTTGGACTTTTTTACTGAAGTTATATTTTTTGTCTATTATTTAATTATAAGTATTATTTAATTATTAAAATACACAGGGGGGAAGGTGGAGTTCTTCATCTCATTCTAATTCTCTTTCTCTCTTTAATAGTGGTACGAATGGTCATATTTTCTCACCCCATTAGTCGTCCAAAAAAAAGCTGGACGAATAGCTGCTTTACTTTATTTGGGCTATTCGTCCAAAAAAAGTACAGCACATGACTTTTTTAAATGTAAAAATGGACCAAATTACTGAGAAGGGATGCCTGTATAATTAACGTCACATTTATTGTGACGTTAATTATTTATCACAATTTATTGCAGTTTAAAAAAATTAAATTATAGGGATCTTGATGTGAAAATTTTCAATTGAAATTTTCATTTTAAAAAGCGTGAAATTTTGAATCAGCTGGTCGTGAAAATTATCACCATGCAAAATTCCATTAAAATTTTCTGGCTCATTAAAATGGTGTTGATAAAGTATCTTAACATTTTTATTCGCAAAGAAAATGATTTTGGAGTGGAACTTTAAAATGCTTCTTCTGTTTTAAAAATCAGTATTATAAATTACTGGTGACTTTTTTACACACTTTCTAAAATATTTTTAAGAATCTATCACATGAATTTTAAAGTCTATATTTTCAAGAATTCGATATTTTTAAAATTCTTTAAAATTTTGCCCATTTATTATATTTTGTTTTATGACTCCTGAAAAGTGTCCCTTGAGACTTTATTGTTCTGAAGATATTTTTGTATTTTAATCAAAACACGTTCTCAATTTTCTCTGGTGTACTATTTTCGATAAGAAAACTATGCTAACCTTTGATGAAAATAATTATACTTTTTCTAAATGTTAATGCTTTCATGAAATGTTAGTAACACTACATAAGAATTAATTTAAAATCGCAAATTTTATTATTAATAGTCGGAATGTACAATATCTTGATATACTTCAAAAATACAATTTCTAAATGACAGGAAATTTTTTTTATCTTTGTTTCGATATCTGTTTTCTTATTCAAGTTAATATAAGAAAAAAAATTACAACTCTGTACAATGAATATTTCTATGGGCTAAAATTTTACCAGCGCTTCTCCTTAACTGAATTGTATTTACATCACTATTTTACCACTTTTTCTTTAGTGATTACGCTTAATTTTTTGAATTATTAAATCTGATACATAATATACTTGAAATAAAGTTTGCGTATTTTCTGTTAATTTGAATTACTTCACACACCATGACTTTTTAATACTAAATAGAGAAAACAATCTGGAATTGATACTTCTTATGTTGAAAATTTATATCACTATTAAATTAAACCTTCCTCTTCAAGATACAATGACTAATTCCACAAGTTTTGACACATGCAAATTCTCTATTTTTTATTTATTGCCTCAGAACAGTGAATTACCAAAAAAGTGTTCACCAGAATAAGAGACAATTCAGCAAGCAATGTAGCAGAATGCAATCTCGCGAAGCAGAATGGATACCACACGTTTCAGAGGTCAGAACGGTTTAGCCTTAAATTCCATGGGTGGGTAACGATTTAAACTCGAATTCATCCCGGGCGTGATAATGGGGATTTTGCGTTTCAGGTGAAGTTGGTTTGTCTGAGGCGAACGAACTGGGCGAAGTCATTACATGGCGATCAGTGGACTATCCATCTTATCGGTATTCAGATTGTGTCTTCTGGCTTATGGGGGGATAAAAGGGGATGGAAAATGGTCGAATCCAAACTCAGGAGGGTTGTATGGGGAAAAGGGGAGAGAAATAGCCTGAGGGAAGCAGGGAGGGAGATGGGAAAAACATTCAACTTGAAGGGAGGAGAAACAGTCAAAGGGAAGGGTGAGTAGGGGGAGGAGAAATCAAGGGAGGTGGGGATTCAGACGAGATATTTTCGCAGTCCATTTGTTTTGATCGGATTTCCAACTGTCTCTCGTAATCCCGTGCCTGTAAGCCCCCGCAGGCGTCGTCAGCTACCAATGAAAACCCTAAAGTCTATATCTTGTCTGCCAAATATTTTCCTCGTCTATTTTCTTGCAACCTTCTCGTTTTCAACTTTTCTTGTCTTTTTTCATAACTCGCTCCATTAGATTATGAGTCGATTGATTAAAAACGAAAGAAAAATATTATTCAAAAATTGTGAGAATGTAAAAGCTCACCTTTATTTGTCTAGTTGAATTTAAATTTTGATTTAATTAGCCTAATGTACATGAGATGAAAACGGTCCTTTTTTTTTTACGCACGTAAGAGTAACAAACCTGAAAATGTGATTGTAATTGAGCTCGAAAGTAGAAAAATGTCGCTGCAGTGCCATATCCGTTTTTTTTATTTGCTCGGCTCACACTCAATCATTTACAAGGGAAAAACGTATTAAACTAGTCAATCTGCTTGAAATTAGACTGTAACCTGGGGCAGAAAAGCTGGAACTATGTTGCTGACGATCAACAGCTTCTGGTTTGATGAATGTTTCAAGTATTTCTCCAGATTTCAATCAAACTAAAAGCTGTTATAAAATGTTGCATATGTGACGTGAAAAGTTGATTTATATACTCGATTGAATTTAAAGTATATAGATTCTATACGGAATTCTGGAATATAAGATTCTTAAAATTATATTCTTTAGCATTCAACTATTTATTATTTATATCTTAATCCATTTGCTCTTATTGTTCTCCTTCAGATGTATTTCTTATCATAATTATTGAAGATAATCGTTTTATACTGACTGGGGGAAAATTGTATTCCTCTTTAAAGCAAGCTAAACAGAAATCTGTACTAACGGGTTTCGTTGAGCGAATGCATCTCTTTGTATAAACTTGCTTGTTATTTCCGAGAAACCAGAGAAGAGCAAAGCTAGCGTGAAAAATGTGTCAGTTTAATCAGATTCCACCTTATTCTTCCTAATAAGAGCTTTATTCATTTTCCAAGGATGCACCATCTAAATTATTATCTGTGGATTTCCCTTGTCTTCAGAACAATAAAGTCACAAAGGACACTTTTCAGGAGTCATAAAGCAAAATATAATAAATGGGCAAAATTTTAATGAATTTATTGTCTCTAAATATTAGATCGCTGTGAATTTCTTCAATCTGATATTCTTTCATAAGTAATTTTTATAAATAATTATTTTTGTTTCTTTCAGGTTCGAATGGTACTCCCTCGATTGCTGATATGATATCTCATTCGAGAAATTATTGTCTCGAATTCTCTCATTTCTTTATTAATTGTTTTAATGGATTGTATGAATTCACGTATAATGAGCATTTGATACAGATTGATTTGGCATTGTAACAAAACCAAAATTATCATATTTTGTGTTAAAATGTTATTTTGTGTTATCATTTAGTCTTAAAATAACACTTCTGATAATTTTTATTGCAGGTTATTTTAACAACAGATCCAGTTTTTTTTCTTTGATTGTATACAAATATGATGTCTATGAAATTTATTGACCCCCATGTTTTGTATCGGACTCCCCAAATTTTGTCAGTATTTCTACAGAAAATGAGTCACATATTCAGGAAAAAGACTCTTGATAATAAATTATCGACCCACCTGTTCAGTTTGCCCGCCCTATCTTATCGCATTGGGAAAAGAGCAGATGAGACCTGACCGCTGATGACACCCATCAGCTTTTCATTGGAAACGTCGTAAATTTTTTCGTATACGTCAACCCGAGTCTTTAGAGGATTCGACAGCAATTATTAATGGTGTGCGTTGGTGATTTGGTCACGACAGGATGGACCGCTGATTCAGCGTTAACGTTTGGCAGTAATTGAAATAAACGACAGGACACCCTGCTGAACACCATAATGAACTACCCGTTAGAAAAGCCGACAGACGTCACGTTGATGTTCTGCTTGGCGTTTGCCTTCGTTAACTCTCGACCTGGATCTCCGTGGAGTCTGCTACTACTGCTTCTCAGCCTCTCCAGAGGCCTCAAAATCATGAACGACATTTAGATATTACCATTGGTGAATCTGAAGGGGTGGTTCCATCTCACCCTTCGTTCCATCATGCAGGCTCTTCATCAGTGCAGCTTGCCACGGATTATGGAAGGGGAGAATATTGCCAAAGAGGCTCATCCTTATTTTTGTAGATAAATATTAATGGCTGGTTTTTACTCCCAACTCACAAAAGCATAAGATTAGGAGGGAAAAATAAATCTCTTATGGTAAGGAAGATTTAAGCACGGTATTTCTTATTCTAAGATACAATTTGACTGGAAAAAGCATCAGGAGGTCTGGGTGAAATTTTAAAGCGCTTTGATATTCGACCCTAAACTTGGTATTATATATAGGACCCTTATTTGATTTTGGTTCTATAATTATAATGCAGAAATATTTAGAGAAACAGTAAAAATTATTTTAAATAGTTGAAGATTTTCACTATTTCATTTTCAAGATTTCGGAAATTATATTACCGGTATGAAATATTAATGATATTTCTGAAAAGGGTAATAGGCTGTTTTGGAGCAGTTTTACTAAAACATGCATCCTCTGTTTTCAAAGAACTACACTCGAGCCCCGGTTTTTTTAGCCCCGGTAGACGCGTTCCAGGAGTTTTCGTCAAAGGTGAGGGAGGGGTCTAAGGGGACGAGAAAGCTGAGCTCGGAGCTCAGCGGAGTTGTGCAAGTACCGTAGGAACAAAGTGTGCAGTAGTGGCGCAGTTACTGAGCGGAGAATTCTGTCCGTTCGCATCAGTTAGTTTTCAGTGTTTTGGTTATGCGTTATATATAATAATTAATAAATAATAACTAAATAAAACTTAACAGTAAAGTAAACGTTAAATTAAACTTATATTTAAAAAATATTTTTCACTCGTGAAAAAAATGAGACAGAAATAGTTCATACGGCCTTGACTTGTTTACGTTTGAGAGAACCCCGGTTTTCGCAAAGGCCATTCGGGTCATCCCCGAAATCCGCAATAAACCGGGGCTCCAGTGTACTTTAAAGAATCAAGCGGTCACAGTAAAACGCTGATCCTCAAATCTACACCACTTTTGGTGTTGTTTCTAGGTGCAACAAGTTTGAGAACATGGTTCTCATTTTGAGAATCTAGTGATAAAGTGTTGAATTGAGACTGTTTTTTCTTATTTTCAGAATCGTATAATCCCGAATCGAACTGTCATCCAGCTGTCAAAACAATTTTATTCCCAGCTATTTCCACCAAATGGATGACAATTGTCAAGCTAGAGATAACATATATGATATGATTTTTAATTTCCTTTTGTTCAACAGCATGTTCCTGTGATTTTTAATTTATACCAGGTATGCTGTTTTTCCTATTGACCTTCCGCTTTTTCACTGTTATCAATATTTATTCCTCGTCAGTTAGATTCAAAATTAAGGGCCTCTTTTCATGGGACAACCTTTCTTCTACTTATTTTATTCTTGAGTTTTTTTTACGAAATATTGTCAACTTTTATCATCTATTATTTTTTATTTTGTTATACATTTTTTCTACTTTTTTGTATGTTTTTAACAGATCTAATAAATGTTTTTTTTGACCGTCGAGGGTCCAAACAATTACCGAAACGTTTTAAAAAGAATTATCGCATCTTTTCTTTTGACCTTCATTTCCATGACTGGTAAGCACCAGTCATGAAAATGAAGGTAACTGCTTAATATTTAATATGTACCATATGTAAATTAGGGTGGTCCAAATTTTTTTCGTCGAATTTTAATGCTCACACCCCGCAAATTTATTCAAATTTACAAAAAAATAAATTCCTTTTTTTGAAAAAAATTATATTTTTGTCATTTCGGCATTTTCATTTGGCTTTTTCTCGATGTCATGACGAAAAGCACTGTATTTGCCATGTCTAAACGAAAATTTTGGTTCGAGCGATTAAATCCCTCTGCTTCACCTCGTAATTTAAACTAAGCTCTCGCCAAAATTTGCGTTTAAACTTGTCGAATAATGTACTATTAGAGGTTCCGCAAGCTCCATGAAGTTTAACACGTATTTCCCATAAGAAAAAAAGACGTTTTTGTAAATTTTATTCAAAATCGTCAATATTAGGTGAATCGAATTGAAACTGAAAATTTATCATCACAATTAGCCATAGAATACGAATCAATAGTTACTTTTTAAATATCACACCCATAAGTCTGTTTTATAAAGTCCCAAAAAAACCCCATAAGTGAAAAATTGGGTTTTGCGAGATTTGGCGCTTATTGATTTTTTTGCGGTTTTGAAAAAATACAAATTGTTTTTAATACATAAAATATTACCTTCCGCTGATAATGAGATGGTTACATAAATTGTTCAAACAATTTATTATTGTTTATAGCAATTTTTTCTTAGAATAGAGTTAGAAAGTCGAGGTTTTTTCCGAATTTTTCAACTTGTTTTCAACTTTTCAGTTAGAGTGAGGCAAAAATCAATTAAAGTTAACAGAAGAAATTGTTGAAACAATTCGTTATTATTTATGAAAATATTCTCTTAGAATAACGCCAGAAATTTGCGGTTTTTTCTAAAATTTTCCACTTTTTGACCATTTTTCAATTAGAGTGAGGTAATAATTGATATAAGTTAACAAAAATTTGTTTAAACAATTTATTATTATTTTTAATGATATTCTCTTTGAATAATGCTAGAAAGTTGCGGTTTTTTCCGAAATATTCAACTTTTTGCCCACTTTTCACTTAGAGTGAGTTAATAATTAATGCAGTTTAACAAAAAATTAATGCAAGTTAACGAAACATAATTTTTTAAACAATTTATTATTAAAACAATATTCTCTTAGAATAATGCTAGAAAGTTGCGGTTTTTTCTAAAATTTTCCGCTTTTTGAGAATTTTTCAATTAGAGTGAGATAATAATTAATATAAGTTAACAAAAATTTGTTTAAACAATTTATTATCATTTTAAATAATATTCTCTATGAATAATACTAAAAAGTTGCATTTTTTTCTGAAATATTCAACTTTTTGTCCACTTTTCGTTTAAAGTGAGTTAATAATTATTGCAGTTTAACAACCAATTAATGAAAGTTAACAAAACAATTGTTTAAACAGTTTATTATTAAAACCATATTCTCTTAGAATAATGCTAGAAAATTGCGGTTTTTTATAAATTTTTTTAACCTTTTGTCCTCTTTTTAATAAGAGTGAGGTAATAATTATTTCATGTTAACAAAAATAATTGTTTAAACAATTTATTATTATTTTTCATAATATTCTCTTTGAATAATGCTAGAAAGCTGCGTTTTTTTCTGAAATATTCAACTTTTCGTCCATTTTTTGCTTAGAGTGAGTTATTAATTAATGAAATTTAACAAAAATAATTGTTTACACAAATTATTATTAATTATACTATCTTCTCCTATAGTAATGCTAGATAGTTGCAGTTTTTTCTGAAATTTTTAACTTTTTGTCCACTTTTCACTTAGTGACGTAATAATTAATGCAAGTTAACAAACATAATTATTTAAACAATTGATTATTGTTAACAACTATCTTCTCTTAGAGTAATGTTAGAAAGTTGCGCTTTTTTCTGGAATCTTCAGTTTTTCTATATTTTTTAGTTATGAGCAAATAATAAATGTACATCAATAATAATCATTTTTTAAATGTACTTTCTTTCAAAGTGAAGTATTTTTACTCTCTCGGTAATGTTTTACAAATATTAATTTAAACAAAAAAGCTATCTTACAGTAGAGATAAAAATAAAGGATGGAATATTTAGGAGCGTGTGGGAGGAGTGGGTCTATAAATGACTTGTAAAAATTTTGTTTTGAATTACAACACGAAGTTTATTGCAAAGCGTAAAAGAAAAATTTGGTATTGCACACATTTTACTATCAAGCCTCCCCCCCTCTCGCTCCTTCCCTGGAGTCAACATGTTTTCATCAATGATAATATACATATAATATGGAGATTAAAAAGGCCTGAATCAAATAATTAATTTGCATTGATTATTATCTCACTAAGTGAAAAGTGGACAAAAAGTTGAATATTTCAGAAAAAACCGCAACTTTTTAGCATTAATATAGGTGAAGATACTTATAAATAATAATTATTTGCTTAAACAATTATGTTTGTTAAGTTGCATTAATTATTAACTCCCTCTAAGCGAAAAGTGGGCAAAAAGTTGACTATTTTGGAAAAACCCGTAACTTTCTAGCATTATTCAAAGAGAATATCATTAAAAATAATAATTAATTGTTTAAACAACTAGTTTTGTTAACTTGATATAATTATTACCTCACTCCAATTGAAAAGTGGACAAAAGATGGAAAATTTTAGAGAAAACCGCAACTCTCTAGCATTATTCTAAAAGAATATTGTTGTTAATAATAATAAATTATTTAAAAAATTCTTTCTGTTACCTTTAATTGATTATTGCTTCGTTCTAACTGAAAAGTTGAAAACGAGTGGAAAAATTCGGAAAAAACCGCGACTTTATAATTCCAAGAGACTATTCCAGAATATTTCAAGAGACTAGTGCTATAAACAATAATAAATTGTTTAAAAAAATTATGAAAACATCTAATTATCAGAAGAAAGTAATCTTTTATGTATTAGAAACAATTTGCATTAAAAAAACCGCGACAAAATCATAATTAGCGCCAAGAACTTGCAAAATCCAATTTTTCACTTACAGGATTTCTTTGGAACCCTATAAAACCAACTTATGGGTGTGATGTTTAAAAAGCTATTGTTGATTCGTATTCTATGGCTAATTGTGAAGAGAAATGTTCAGTTGCAACTCAATTCATCTAATATTGACGATTCTGAATGAAATTTACAAAAACGTCTTTTTTTCTTATGGGAAATACGTGTTAAACTTCATGAGGCTTGCGGAACCTTTAAATATCTTTTTCTTCAAAAAAGGCATTTATTTTTTTTGTGGATTCAAACAAATTTGGCGGGTGTAAACATGAAAATTCGAAGAAAAAAGATTTGGACCACCCTAATACACATTCAGTGCTGCCGGAGTCGCAAAATTCGATAAAGTGACTTTATTCTATAGAGGGCTATACATGAAGTTAATTTATTTATTCCTCTTAGGGAGTATCGTATGAAACACAACTACATTCATGTTACAGCTGGGAACTTAAAATTTATCTCATTTCCATTTTTGAACTTTATTCCCTATCTTTTTTATATTTTGAATACTTATATTTTGAATACTTATATTTTGAATCAGATTACATTTTTGGGATTTACTATGTTAAGAATATGAAAACATGAATTTTTTGACAGGAAGGCATGCATTTCAGGACTTTTACAAAAGATTCGCTGTGCAGAATTTATTTTAAAAACCACACCTAATTTTTTTCCTGAAACTTACTGAAACTTTGACTAGCTTTCCATTTATTAATAGATTTAATTCGTCTTTTTTAAATGGTTTTTGACTATTTTCAAAAACTTTGTTCAAAGAATTTCGTTTGCCTATCTGCGCTTCAAAAATACAATTTCTATATAATGAGAAAATATTCATTGATGATTCTCCTTTAAAAGGTCCATCTTCTTACATCTGCTAAATATTGCCGCAAATCTCTCAATTTGGATCAATGAAATCTGATGCGATACTTAATTTTTACCATCCCTGAAACTTCTGAAACTTAGTCCACAGGTAAATCAGTGAAATGCTTCTAAAATGTTGCAGTTTTTCTTTCACCTTTCACCTCTGCACATTAAAAAGGAAATATATAATAGTTAACCCGATTCCAAGATCAAAATTAACTTCAGAGGAATAAACTTCAGCCAAATATCAGGATAATTTTCTTTTGTTCTTACGTCAACACTGATTAAATAAAAATAGTCATTTTATCTCCGACAAATTTTATTGTTTTTTTTTCTTTCTGTATAATAAAATTCCACTGATTCAAATTTAGAGAGTACTAGTTCAGAAGGGACAGAGGTGACTTTCGAAGGGATTTTTGGTCGTAAAACTTATCATGTTCCTAGCTAGCATTGAGATTTTCAAGCGCCAGCTCGTTACAATTATCACTGCATTTACACCAGGAGGTCCGGGGACTCCAGTTGTACGAGGAAGCTTTGTATTTTCTGCACAGACATTAGGCGGCATAATACCAGCGCCCGATGCATAATTACGCTAACAGAGTGCCATGCCAACGCCCTACATGTACCATATCTCGGCACTTGTGCGGCCCAGTATCAGAATACTTGGATCTACCTCGATGGAGAATGCAGCTGCGGAGGTTTCATCTGCAACTGCTGGTCTAGGCCTGCGGCCGACCGCATCCACCCACGCCACGGTGCGCAATGCGTGTCTACCTCTACGAGTTACCTCACTTCCTCTTCTCTATTTTTGACCACCCTCTCCCCCCACCATTTTTTAACTGTTTTCCACTCTCCAAGATCCCTCGCCATTGCATATATTTCGTCGGCCGTGTAATTATTTCATATAATTAAGCCCGGCTCGGTTGGATGCCGGGAAACGCTTCAAACGACGATGGGGATTTAATTGCGTGCCAGAAGTCGAGGAAAGGCTACGACTTTCGTATACCGCGCTGCTAGTGCATATAACCTGCCAGTATTTACATATGTCAGTACCAGCTTTGCCCAGAAGTACATGCACCTCGAAACGCATTATCCTGAAAAACGCTTTTACTTTATAAATAAATGAAAAATCTTCTGCGGTCGAGATATTGCATTTTTTTCGAAAAGAAATTAAAAAGAGTTTGAGTCGTTATTATGTGCGACTGTTTTAACCCTCACTGTTGGCAATGTTTGTAGATTTACTATATTTCAATTTCAATTTATTGATAGAATAAGCCCAACAGCCAGAGGCTAATTACAGAGCTTCAAAAGTACACTGTATTAACTATATTTACTATACAAAGTAGTAATATACTAATAACTAGAGGAAGAGCATATAATATTATGTGTGAAAAAATATATTTATGTATTTATTTATTGTGCGGCTGAGTTAGAGATAAATTCGCAGACTAGATTACAAAAAGTATGTACTGAGACTGTGAAGAGATCGATATCCTCACGAGAACAGGCAAACACTATTCAGGTCATAACAAATGGTATAGATTTGTGATCGAGGATCTAAGCTGGAAGCCAAGTAGATTGGATCCCTAGATCTTGTTGATCGAGTGGGTATATTAAATGGAATGATTTGTAACAGTGTAGGACAGTCAATTATACCATACGAATCAATCTAAACAAAAATAAAATGTCAGCAAATGTCCGTCTGTCTTGGAGAGTATATACACTGCTCCACCGCTTTATTTACCCCCGGTATACGAGTTCCAGGAATTCTCGCCATGGTGAGGGGACCAAAGGGACGATAAAGCTCAGCTTGGAGCTCAGCGGAGTTTCTCAAGAACCGTGACCACAAAGAGGACAGCCTCCTAAGCGGATAATTTCGTCAGTTCGCTTTAGTTCGTTTTCAGATTTTTGGTTATGTGTTACATTTAATAATTAGTAAATAATAACTAAATAAAACTTAAAATTAAAGTAAACGTTAAATTAAACTTATATTTTAAAAATATTTTTCACTCGCGACAAAACTCAAACAGAAATAGTTCATGCGGCCCTGACTTGTTTACGTTGAGAGACCTTCAATTTTATTTGAAGGCTATTCAGGCCATCCCCGAAACCCGCACTAAACCGGGGGAGCAGTGTTTAATTTTACGATCACAGTTAATTCAGAATATCAAAAAGCGTCGCGAATCAATTTTTTAACAATCTAAAACAATTGAAAATATACATGGGAAAATATTCATTTGTTTTTGGATAAAAGTGTTATTGATCCATTTTTTGGATCATTTTAATTCCGATTTACTGCGATGCAAAAGTATAGAAAATTTTCAAAAATGACTTATCTCTGTTACAAATTCATTACAGCAATTTCACTGTACTTGTATCGGATGTAATTTGTATAAACGTGTAGTAATTTTACTACACTGTTGGAAAATTCTTGAAATTTCAACCACTTTTCATTTACTGTGATTGCAGAAATTTATTTACCCGTGACTGAAATTTCATTTACTGGGGTTGAAAATTAATTTACTTTTGGTTGAAAATTGACTTAGTTACTGTAATTGTACTCTCTAAATCCGAATCAGTTAAAATTTTCCCTGATGTCATTCAGTGATCCATTTTTAGCTTATTCATCAGTGAATTTTGACTGAATTTCAGTGAAGTTAATTGGAATTCAGTCAAAATTCTCTGATAAATTAGCTAGAAATGGGTCACTGAATGAAATCAGTGAAAATTTTGACTGATTCAGATTTAGAGAGTATAAAACTTCAACTACCGTAATTAAAGTTTTTTCTAACAGTGTATTCATTTATTGTAATATATAATTCCAATATCATTTATTATTATTATAATTATATATAATATATTATATATTATATGTATATATAT